>MU227322.1:17497-27837 GCA_018584345.1 Thuja plicata | reverse complement strand
AATTTTAAACAAAGTCAAATCTCCCAGAATGGAGAGAGGGTATTGTGGACCATGGAAACATGGTCCTATAGAATCTCAATTTTTTTTGATAGGTCTCACGATGTCCGAGATGCAAGCCTCAGAAGATCGCTTCCCAATCGTGCTTAGTGCACCTTAGGGACACTTCAGTCTGCCATGGTCACAGATGTTCTAGCGACTGTGTGGGAGAAACAGGGTTGTCACTAGCATTTACCTGGCCAATTAAAGCTAATGGAGCAGACGATTTGATGCTAGGACTCACGGTTTGAAAGATACACAATGGTGCAACTTTCAACTGAGCACCACTACAAGTTTTGGCATCAAGCGAGATTACCTTGCCAATTTTAAACAAAGTCAAATTTCCCAGAATGAAGAGAGTTTGTTGTAGGAGTTGGTAACATGGTCCTATAGCATCTAAAAAATTTCCAATAGGTCTCATGATGTCTGAGATACGAGCCTCGGAAGATCGTTTCCCAATCGTGCTTAGTGCACCTTGGGGACACTTCAGTCCGCCATGGTCGTGAACGTTCTTAGGACCAAATTGATGGTGGAATCCTTAGTGAGTGATCATTTTATGACACTGTTGAAAGTCTCAAATTCTGGTGTTGAGAAACAAGCATGGTTACTTTGTAAAATGGGTCAAATTAGCCCTCTTAGTTCAGTGACAGAGTTAGTGTTGAGTTACTTGGTCCAGAACACCTAGGGTTGATCTTGAGATATGTTATGAATCTTGAAAAATGGTATTCTAATTTTTAATTAGGTTGCAAATTTGATTGGAAAGATTTTGAGAAAAGATTTAAAAATCCTCACTGCTATAATAGTAGACTGTGCAAGTTGCGATAGTTTAGAGAAGGGAGATAGAATGAATACAAGAATGAGTTGAGATGTTGGGGAATGGATGATTGGAGTAGTTTGGGATCCTTAGGGGAGTTAGGATCACCCATGGAATAATAGTTGATGGTTGAGTTTGAAGATGTCTATTTCATGGGAATGCATGACATGAAGTTGAAACGTAAATGAATGGTTTGAGTTTGAAGAAGTGAATTAAGATCCAAGATGTGGAGTCTAGTCGGTCTAACAGAGATGTGAGTTGACCTATGATAGGTATATGGAGTGGGTAGGGTTGAAAATTGATCATACTAGATGAAGATTGAAGGAGTTTTTATCAAGAAAAGAAGAAATAAGTCATTAAACTATAAAGAAAATATTAATGACCACTACATTATGCATCATGGAGACTTATTGTAAACACTTCTAACTGGACTAAACAACCACAAAACCTTTAGAATCATTTTGGTCCATCATCAAGTCATCCACTACATGAACCATTATTAAAATTTAGAGAAACATGATATCATCTACATGAACCATTTTTACAATTTAGAGAAACATGATATCCACTACACATGAACCATTATTATAATTTAGAGAAACCTGAGATACCCATCACATGAGCCATTGTTATAATTTTAATGAATCCTAATTAACTGATATGCTATTAGTTAAATGGTACACAATAAACTATAAAAAAATGTGGCCCCTCAGTATATACAAATCAACCTATGGCCACTTTTATATACAATTTGATCTTCTTTCAATATACAAAATGTGGTCTCCAAATATGCATGTAGACCACTTCATAGTCATTTATATTTACAAAAAAGCAAAGTTAGAATGTTTCACAAAATTTCTATACAAAATTGTCAAAATAATTCTACCATTTGTAGAATGATTATTCATAATGGCCCATAAATAATTGAGTGAACCTTCTGGATTGTCTCTAACCCTTATTGTGTCATGTATTGCCTCATGTTTAGATTCACGAAGTCTCCATAAATTATTATTACGAGGTCTACCAATATACTTTATCAATTCAATATTTGTTGCAACAAGAAGGTTCGAGTAATGCAAAATATGTCTATGTGTCTCATAGTCCTCAAACAACCAATTCTTGGATTTTGTGATAGGGTACCTGCATTTCATAGAAGGATAAATGAATACAAAATTCAACATACAAAGTGTAATAGAATGATGGTAAGAGCTCTCAAAGTCATCAAACAAGAACACATTATATTTTGATAGCATACATTCTAAGCCATGTCCCTGTCACAACAAAAAGTCCTATTCAGTACTCAATACCCTCTCCATCAATGACTGTAGTTGTCAATTTCTTTTTTCCCTCAATACAATGACATAAAAAGAATTAGTACCTTCTTGATTGTTCTCATCTGCAACAACTGCATATACATGACCTGCAATTTATAGAGGGATAAGTTAACACACTAAACACTTACGAAATTGAGAAATTACCTAGTTCAAAATGAGGGATAAGTCTCAAAATGAAGAATAAATTGAGAAATTACCTGGTTCAACTAGGTCAGATATGTGATCAAATCCGTTGATGCTTCAAACTAGCTCAATTGTAGTGCTCTAGGAATTTTATATGTATCAAGCGGTTGCAAAGGTGTATAAGATAATTCGTCAAACCACTCTTTTGATTCACATTCCTCCCACACAAAATTCATACAAGACAAGCAAAAACATGCCATTAATCTAGTATAAATACCCAGTGATGATGCATTTGAACTTCTAAATGAGTGCATGTCACTTGATCCTATAAGTGTACAACAATCTAGATAGTTTCCAATGTTAGACTTGTTTATCAACCAAAAAAAGCTATTAACTTCATTACCTATTCCCATCATAGATTTGCACCATCACACAATTGTTTGTGCATTTATTAGCTCTACACCACCTTCATACTTCAATTCCTCTCTAGCAAGAGCTCTTTTTACACATCCACCTGCACCATCATGCTCACCTTTTCCATGCCCCGCCTCCATGAAATTCTAAAAATGTTGAACGCCACTTGTCACATGCATCCTACTCAACCAATAGAACATCCTTGCATTCTTGAATTGTGAGGTGCAATTATCTGACCATATTATGTGTTGGTTGTACTCAATACCTCTTAACCTTAAATGATCATAGAAAACTTTGAAGCAACCTTGCACAAACTCTGATGAATGTGTGTGATCATCACTGATGTAGAAGTGATACTCTATTAAAACCTTTCTATCTCTGTATGTGCTATCATGTGCATGCAATAATACTATATGTACAAATATCGTCACTTGTATAGAATGGTAATACACTGCTTGCACTTCATTCTGAGGTTTAAGTGAATAATTCTCAGCAAACTCAATAATGGAGACAATAGTACCAAGGGGAAAAGTGTCCTTACATATCTTGAATTGCTCATCCAACCACCTAGCTCTATGTGAATGATGTCTGTACTGATAAACTAGTTTCTCTTTAAATATTTTCATAAAATCAGCTACGCATATATCATTTTTCACTAACTCATACCTCTTAAGTTCATTTCCATCTTTTAGACCATAAGTTACTATCTTGTATTTTCTAAAAGAAACTAGTGTATTTCCAATCTCATTTGTGCTCTCTAGATGGTGACATATATGCAAATTTCTCATACCACCACATGCACTACAAGATCGATTCATACACATCTTATAATAAATGCAACTATCATCTCAATTGCATAATACACTTGACATAAAATCTCTTGATGACGTACGAGGTGCTTGAAGACCACATTCCTGCAAAATAGTGTTAGTGTGCAAAGTACAACAAAAATGATGATATATATCATAATTCATGGAAAATTTAATATGTACCTCGCAACAACATGTAGTGTGCGCATGATTAATCTTGACGTAAAAGGGTTTTGTCATTTCAAAAAATATTTGACTAATTTTAATTTCTTAAAATTGTGTTTGTATCATATCCAAAAAGTGTTTTAGATGTGGCATACAATTTGTAGATCCGATTCTCCTCCTAACAACGTCTCTTTGGTTGGGTGAAACCCTTGTGTTGTCATGCCAAAACTTTTCAATTAATGTTCTTAATGCATCAATGACAACCTTGTCCTTGCATGGGAGTCTACCCGAGAATGACCAAAGAGAATTAATGTTTGGATCCTCAATTTTGTCTCTTCTTTATAAGGCTCTTCGTAATGTTGATCTACCCATCCTTAATGACTTACTTGTTTTGCTTACTATATGAGATTTTTTCATTTCCTGTCCCATTATAGTTGATGTGAGGACACGTCGAGTAACATTAGCATCTTTACTGCGTGATTTTGAACCAATGACTTGGTATGCATTGAATAGATTCCTCACAATGGTTCTCTGAGTACTATTTTTAGATGTTCTCAACCCCACAATTGTCATTGTCTCTCTAAATTTCAGATTCTTAATCATTTCAACAACTACTTGACATCTTCCACTTTGATTTAATTTTTCAAAATAGTTATTACAAATCTTTTTAACAATTCTTCTACAATTCCTTTCTGACATTTTATCATTCATTGGCCTCAAAATATTTTCATCAATGTCAATTAGAAACTTTGGTTTTCTACAAATTATTCTAGGAGGTGTTAACACAGTTGCATGCTCAATATTTTCATTAGATGAATTAGGTGCATTTATTCCCATCAGTTCAATTGGTGTATGTTGATGATTTTCATTTTCATTATGTGCATTTTGTTCATTAATGACATCAAATTGAAATGGTGCATTTGTCACATTAACATTAACATTTTCATCACTTACATTGCTTGCATTTGATGATGTACCTTGTCGTATTCTCCTCATGTGCTCCCTTTGTCTTTCCTTTTATGTCTCTCATTGTACAATTGTTCGTATTGAATGGACCCTACGAATAATATCATGAACATAGAATAACATGTGAATATGAAATACAAAAAATAAGAACAAATCAACCATTTTCTTGAAATGAGAACTTAGAATGATAAAATAACATTAAAAACACAAATTTCAATCATTTCAAAGAAAAAACATGCAAAAAACATGCAAACCTGTATGTTCCTGGCGTAAAACAACAGAAAAATAGTTGTGGGACCTCAAAACAATTTGAAATGACTATTTTAAGACCGTTGAAGAAAACAAAGCTCCTAATTCCATAGAACCCGATCGGGTTATGAGAACATAAAGGCTCAGTGTTCCTAATTACTCAAAACCCGATCGGGTTATGAGAACATAACGACTCAATGTTCCTAGTTACTCAGAACCCGATCAGGTTATGAAAAACTAAGAACAAAGGAGGAGAGAGAGAGAGAGGGAGAGAGAGAGAGAGAGAGAGAGAGAGAGAGAGAGAGAGAGAGAGATGTTGAACCATCAGAAGCATAGAGCGTGACATCTGGATTAGCCAATGCTTCACCTGAGATTTTTTGAAGTAACCCAATCTCCTCTTCTATGCTCTCACTTTGTTTTTCTTCCTCTGCACGCAAGATTTCAATCTCTTTTTGCATTCTTTGAATTGTTCCCAATTGGTTCTCACTCTCTACACGCACTGATGAAATTTGTTGTCTCAGGGATTGGATAATTTGACCAAGTTGATTTTCCCCATCTTCTCACAATAATCTCATCTCTTCTCCTAGATTTTCAGTAATTCCAAATTGTTTCACACCCTCTGCCGTAAGTATTTTGATCATCTTTCCTCTGAACAGCAAAACAAAATCAACATTAAAAATAGTGTAAATTTAGCATTTGTCAAGGATTCTATTGATGGCCTCTTTGGGATTACTAATGAGGATAGAAAATTGGGTATAGCAATGAACAGAGGTAGTTTGAGTACTCCTAATATTAGTAGAATGAAAAAAAAGAGAGGAAGGAAATCATCTGTTGAACTTAGATCTATAGCTGGCAATGCAGGCAATCAAAAGAAGATTGCTGATATTCTGTACACAGGGAAGGGGAAGAGCCTTCCCCAGGAGCAATGAAAGAAACTACTTGGAATTTTAGAGTACTAAATGCCCCTAACAAACAGAGATTAATGAAAAGATACTTAAAAAACTTCAAATCAGAAATCATTCTATTACAGGAAACTAAACTTAGCAAAGAGGAAAGCACTAAGTTTAGCAATAAATTAGGAATATGGAAATCAGAGATAGTCACATCAAAAGGCCTCTCCAGCAGGTTAGTAGTCTTATGGGACCCCAGGAAAATTTCAGCCCAACTTACATCTAAAAATGATAACTGGATGACCTTAAAAATTAAAATTCTTAAATCCAATCTGAAATTTAATTTAATTAACGTATATGGACCTATTCCTAACGAGGATAAAAGAAAAGTATGGCAGGAGATCCACCTCTTCTTCACAAGAAGGCTAGATGATTCTCACATTATTGGAGTAGGCTTTAATGCCATCCTAGATTCTGAAGAAAAATTTAGGGGATCAAAATATATATCTCAAGCACAAAAAGATTTTAGCAAATGGGTTTTCGACAATCATCTAATCAATATCAATACAATCAATGACATATATACATGGAATAATAGAAGAGCTGGTTTCAGCCATATTGCTGAAAAACTGGATAGGTTTTTCATTAAGACAAATTCTGAAATCTTCAATCAGTTAATAAATGCGGAAATCCTCCCTGAGGCAGGATCTGACCACTTCCCAGTCAAGCTTTCTATTATTGAATGTGCCAAACCATCCAGAAACCCTTTTAAATTTGAGTTTATGTGGTTTCAAAACCCAGAATTCATTAACCTTTTAGCGGATTGGTGGAAACAAATTTCAATAAAAGGTTCTAGAATGTTTTTCTTAACGTCAAAATTAAAAATTATTAAAAATAAAGCTTTAGAATGGAATAAGAGTAATTTCAATAATATATTTGAAGAAAAATATCAGATAGAACAAGATATTGTAGACCTTAATAATATAGTAATAGAAAATGGTATGAATGAACAAAGCTATCACAAAGAAAAAGAGTTAATGGTTAAATACAATGCTATCCTCCTTAAAGAAGAGATTTTCTCAAAATAGAAGTCGAGGGAGTCCTAGCTTAAGGAAGGAGATAATAACACAAAAAAAATTCACAATACCACCAATTTCAAAAGGAGCATTAATAGGATATCTAAAATAAAGAATAACGAGGGTCATACCACTGAAGACCCACTCCAGATATCAACCGTACTTACACAATTTTATCAATCTCTTCTCAATAGTACAGAAACAATCGACCTCAAAGCGCAAAATGAAATGCTAAAAGACATCCCAAAGTTGATAACAGATGTAGACAATAAGATGATTAATAGTAAACTATCCATGGAGGAGGTCAAATCAGCGGTTTTCCAACTCCACCTGGATAAAGCCCTGGGCCCAGATGGTTTTCAAGCTGGCTTTTTTCAAAAGTGTTGGCATTTTGTTGGGGAGGAGGTGTGGCAAGCGGTAGAAGCAACTAGAAACTCGGGCTCATTGTTAAAAGAAATTAATAATACATTTTTTGCACTAATACCAAAAAAAAATGATTGCACAGATCCTGGAGATTTTAGACCTATATCTCTTTGCAATACCATCTATAAGATTCTTTCAAAATGCTTAGCAAACAGACTTAAAACTCTTCTCCCCAATATAATCTCGGAAGAACAGACGGGGTTTGTTGCAAATAGGTTGATCCTCAATGGGATAATAATAGCCCAAGCAATAGTTCACACTGCTCAATTAACAAAGGATCCTAGTATGCTTATTAAAGTAGACATCCAGAAAGCATATGACAAAGTAGACTAGAGATTTCTTTGTAAATGTATGGAAGCCTTTGGGTCTCCCAAACAATGGATCAATCTTATTTTTAGCTGCATATCTACTCCTAAGATTTTGATTGTTGTAAATGGCACCCCGGAAGGTTTCTTTAGTATTTTGAGAGGAATCAAGCAAGGAGACCCTATGTCCCCTTTCCTCTACGTTATTATGGTAGAAGCATTAGGGAGATCAATAACAAAAAAAAATGGAAGGTAAAATCACAGGCTTAAAGGCATCGGAAAATGTTCCAAACATTACTCACCAACAGTTTGCAGATGATACGATTTTACTAGGCACTGCCAACTGTCAAGAAGCTAAAGATTTTAAAGCCATCGTTAATTTGTATGCAAAGGGCTCCGGTCAATGGTTCAACCCCTCTAAGTCAAAAAATTTCTTTATTAATGCATCTTCGAAAACAAAAATGGAAGTTTGCAAATTGATGGGATACAAAGCTAGCGAATTCGCTTGCAAATATCTGGGTATAGACTTGGATAAAGGTCTTTTATCCTCCAAACTTTGGCAACAAGTGCTCACCAAAATACAAAACAAGAAGAGCTCATGGAAAGGAAGATGGCTTACAAAAGCTAGTAGAACCACGATGATTAAGTCAGTCCTTTCAACCATACCTACGTATCATATGTCAATTCTCCCTCTCCTGACTAATATTAAAAAGAACTTAGATAAAATGTTTAGAGATTTTTATTGGCAAGGCCCATCTAAAGACAAAAAATTAGCCCTTATTAAATGGGATACTTTATGTAAACCAATTAACAAGGGGGGCCTTGGTATCAAAAACCTACTATAGAAAAACCAAGCTCTAGGAGCTAAACTCATCTGGAGACTTTACAAGGAATCTAGTAGTAAATGGGCTTCAATTTTATTACATAAATATATCCCTGATGCGGATCCTATCAACATATTTAGGACTCAATCACATGTAAAAGGTTCTCGGATTTGGAACTTTATAAAGGATTATCGATGGATTATCTACAAATATCTATCATGGGATGTAGGTTCTGGGGACCAAGCTCTACTCTAGGATGACTCTTGGGAAGGCCTTACCCCCTTAAATAAATTGGGCTTTTCTTGAGAGTTTATGGAAGTTTGTAAAAATTATATAGGTATTTACCTTAAGGATTATCTTTGCAAGGAAGAAGACTCTAAATGGATAGATTTAGAAGGCCTAGACCTCGACTGCCAAGAGAAACAGAAGCTCAAGGCTATGTTAAAGGATAGAGAGATAGCTCACAAAACTAGATCGGATAGATTAATCTGGGCTGGAGCAAACAATGGTATTTACTCGGTTAAGGAGGGCTACAAATCTATTATTCAGGATCAGAATATGGATAATATAGATATACCTCTGAACCTCTGCTGGAATAAATCTTGTCTTCCTAAAGCTGGCATGTTTTTATGGGCTGCGATGTAGAAGAAAATCCTAACAGCAGATAGATTCATTAAATTGGGTTTTGAGGGGCCATCTAGGTGTCCCTTGTGTGAGAATCATTTGGAGGATGTTAACCACGTCCTTCTAAACTGTACCTTTTCCTTGAGTTGTTGGAATTGGTTACACCAATGTTTAGGGTGGAAATCTTCCCTCCAACCAGATTTATTAAGCTCCCTTAAAGCATGGCCATCTCTCTACAAACATAACTTATACAAAGATATTTGGACTATCTCTCCATCAATTTTAGTTTGGGAAATCTAGAAATAATGTAAAAGAAGGATCTTCACTGGTCAAAAATTATCATGGGGAACAATCACCAATAAAATAGAAACATCAATTGTGGAAATTATTAATAGTAAACTTAGAGATTGTCTAAGCTATGAGGAATCTTTCAAAAGTTGGGACAACAAAATCAGGACCAAGTGGCCAAAACTAGATATACCACCTTTATATGGCAAGGGGGGACCAAAAAAAAAGGCAGATAGAGCCTCATGCAAATGGTCTCCTCAAAAGGAGGGATGGTACAAACTTAACTTCGATGGTGTGTCTAGAGGGAATCCTGGGGTAGCAGGTATTGGGGGCTTAATTAGAAATTGGAAGGCTGAGGTTATTGCCAAATTTTCTAAACCCATAAATCCTACCACCAACAATATGGTGGAATGTAAAGCTGCATTAGAAGGTTTAAGAATTTGTAAGAACCTTAACTTACAAAAATTAGTAATAGAAGGATATTCTCAAGTTGTTATCAACGCTATTCAATCTAAAAAAACTCCTAATTGGGCCCTAAATTCAAAAATAGAGGAAATTAATCAAATTCTGGAAAGTATACCCAAATACAAAATAAAACATACATATAGAGAAGGTAACACAGAGGCAGATCTATTAGCAAACCAAGGCGCAAATGGAGTTTTAATAATGGATCAGTATGTCTAAAATTAACACCAAATATTATGAATATTAATGTGCTGAATAATGCTTGACAACATATCTTTTAACAGGTTTTTAGTATTGTTTATCCATTAAATATTATTCTCACAAGTATTAGATTGGTATATCCTTGTTTAAGGAAAAGAGATCAGCATTGAAACCAGTTTAGCATTTTATGTTATTAAAAATAAACTACACTGATTATCAGCAAATGTTGGATTTTATTTTGCATGTATATTCTGAGATATTTAGATAATACTCTGGGAATGTAGGGTTTTATGGAAAGATCAGGAAAGGTGAAATACTGTATTTATTAATTACT
>MU227322.1:0-17397 GCA_018584345.1 Thuja plicata | reverse complement strand
ATGGTCTGATGGTCATCAAGCCAAGCTTGATCATCATCGCAAGGGGAGGGCATTTTCTAATGACATTGGCATCCATTCATCCATTAGACATTGACGATATGTTGCCTATTTTTCCTCACTTTTAGCTAAATAAAAAGGATCCAATGACATTGTTGTGTGGTAGGGGAGGGGAGCCAAAATGTGTGCACCCTAACTTTTGGGGTCCACGTTGGTCACCACATGGACCCTAAACTATTTTTTTTTAATATTTCCTTCTCTTAGTTGGACACCTTGAAAAAAATTTATGGCGCCGAGTCATCCATCTTCCACGTCAACAAGCTGATTTATGCCAACAAGTCAAAAATGATACATTTCGAAGCATTGAATAGAACATGTGTGTGCCCACCATTGGGTCTGGTTCACCTTTTTGTCAGTACTAGACATGGTGGCTTCGTGTCGATTGGAAATATGGCCACCAAATCCACTTATATGCACCGCCTTATCTTATCATCGACACATTCCACTTGAACATCCCACTGCATTTAATATGTGTCACCTCTCCCTCATTCCACCACTTTGGTTACGTTAAACGATGCACAAACCATTTACTATGCCTTCTTCCTCACAGATTGTACCATCTTTCATTACTTTCTATCATGACTTTTCTGGAGATTTATATTTATTTGGGACCAAAACGTAAGTGGAAGAACACCCTACGACTCACCATGCATCCATTACTTCCTATCTTCATCGCCAGTATCTTTCAATTTTTTGAAGGTAAAAAATTTGCTTTCTTTCACATTTTTTAGTTTCATCTAGGTTTTTGGTTGCATGGAGGTATATGAATGAGCTCCTTTCAAATTTTTTGGTTTCATTTGCATTTAACGTCAATTATTTCACATTTTCCATTCATTCCTTCATAGAAGTAAGCCATTCTTTCATATTCGTAGCTTCCTTTGTAGGTGAGGTGATGACATTTATGGTGTGTGAGCACAGGGTGTTAGAATAACTGAGACGGGGGGTGGGGTGAATCAGTGGCCTCAAATATATTCTAATAAATCAACCCAAAAACATAGTACCACAATATTAAGCCTCTAGTTATCTTCAGTCCTACAAGATGAATGCCTTCAAACAATCTTAACAAATAACTACTGCTCAGAGTTTAGTGTTAAACCTTATTCTTAATGTTTACCAATTACTAGTCTTTCATTTACCAAAAAATAGTAAATTTCTTAGTGTATACCGATCAATCCAGATTAGTTATGTGCAATATAAAACACTAAAGTAATGACTCAAACACATTGACACATGAATTTTTAACATGGAAACCTTTTTAAGGGAAAAACCACTTGGGACTGGTAACCAAAAATTTTCACTCTTCTGAGGTGAACTCGGAGAAGGGCCAACCATATTAAAGGTTACAAACACACTGTTAGGTGTGACCTTGTTAGAGGATTTAAATAGAATAGTGTCACTTGATATCGGGCATCTCTATGCTACCTTCTATGACCAAACCTAGTGTAGTTTGTCAAATGGTATCGGGCATCTCATGCTATCTTCATAATCAAACTTTTTGATACTCCTTGGGATGTATCTCAATATAGAAAGGATTGTTAAGTCATGCTCGGTTAAGAGACATTATGAATCAATGGTTAAACTGAAACAATAAATTATTTGTTCACTCATACATCTTATATTTGTATATTATTTAGATCTGTTGTAAGGTCATTATGCATTTCTGATAAATATGTCTTTTCAATAAGTTTTCTCCACTTCTTTCTTCTCGGTGATGTTGTACTTATTTGTTGCTCGGTGTCTGCAAAAGTCTTTAGCTTTTTCCTTACCTTGATTGATCGGGACTTTACAAAGTTGTTCTTCGTCAGTTTCTCTTCAACATCTTTTTTCTCTATTCACTCCCCTAATTCATAATGAATTAGATTCTCTCTTTATAGACATGATATCACCATTTCTAAGTTCTTGATTTTCTTGTTCTTGGCGTGATCCACAATCTTAGCCAATCTTTCTTTAAATCTTTACTTCAGTTTTATCCCATAGATTTCTCCATGACAACTAGATAAAACAGCTTTAAATCCTTTACTTAACTCTGGCTTTAACTTGTCGATGAAAACAATGTTAACAACTACTTAAGTCTATCTTTAGCTCTACCAACTAAGTATTTTGTCATTTCTAAACTTTAGTTCCTTTCAGTATTTTAACTCTTTGATAGCTATGGTCAACACTTCAGTTCTCCTCGGGCATCTCTGTTGGTGTTGTTTGTTTGTCAGGGTCGTATGTCCATTGGGTAACACTATAATTCTGGCCATTGGTAATCCTTTTGATTCTACTCGTCAGTAATGCTTGTCATTTTTCTTGCTCGGGAATCACTGTGACTTTTCTCTCAGGTTTCTCTATCCATCAGGTTCCACTAACCGTCGGTGTTTGTAGTCATTTAGTGAATGCTGATCTATTATGCATTATTGAAAGCATAATATTTATCTCTCTGATTCTCTAAAGTCTTTTGACACTTTGTATATAACCGATCAGATTATATCAAGCTGACATCAATGACAATACAATCCAGTAACTGATTTAATGTCTTGCATTATATTTTTGCATTTCGGTGATCAACATAACATCTTCAAACATTTAATCAGTTATATGTCATCAATCTCTCCCTTTGGCATTGATGGAAACACACTACATTATCACACTATATTATTTCTAATACAATATGAAATATATCAAGTGTATTTCATCCATCTCTCCCAAATATTTTTGTTTTATAACTAATACAAATGTTTGGCTCTCGATAAGCTCATATAGCTTAGATTTGTTTCTTACAGAATGTCATCTTCAATCTTTAATCCCTTTACTGGATAGATGTAGCATCTTATGTCTCTATTCATGATATGTGCTTTGCCTTGACTGTTCCTCTCCTTGATCATCTCTTTTTCTTTTGACAACAATCTCTCCCTTAGTATGTATTCTCTCCCTTTTGTTACTTCTCTCCCTTTGCATATTTCATCTATTCTTACATTTGCACTTTCAATGATCTTGTTAGAAGACTTGTTAAGACATTTATAAGACTTGATTTTGGTGGAATACCCTAGAAAGATACCTTCATCACTTTTGGAGTCAAGCTTTCCATTTCTTTCATCTTCCAAAATATAACATTGACTACCAAATATTTTGAAGTAACTTACATTGGGTGTGTAACCATACCAAAGCTCATAGGGTGTCTTCTTTGTATCCTTCTTCAATTGCACTCCATTTAATGTGTAGACAATAGTACTGACAGCTTCCCTCCATAAATTTTGAGTGATGCTTTTCTCAATTATCAATGTTCTTGCACAATCAACAGTTGATCTGTTTCTCCTTTCAGAAATCCCATTTTGCTGTGGTATTCTTGGTGCAGAAACCTATCTTTTAATTCCATGCTCATTGCAATAGTTAGTGAGTTCATCTGAAATAAATTCCCCTCTTCTATCTGACCTTAAGCATTTCAATTCCTTTCCACTTTGTTTATATACCATAGCCTTATAACATTTAAACATCTTGAATGCTTCTGATTTATCTTTTAAGAACATAATTGTCATCATTCTAGAATAATTTTCTACAAAGGGAATGGGGATAACTATCTCCACAATAGCTCTTTGTTCTCATGGGTTCACATAAATTAGTATGGACTAATTCTAGAATAGCATCAGATGTATGAGCTTCTCTTGAAACTACATGTTGTCATTTTACCTTTTGACAATTCTTGCACATGATATGCTCTGGCTTTGACATGCTCGGTAAGCCTCTTACTCTTCTTTTATTTCTTATCTTTATCATGTTGTCAAAATTCACATGACGTAGTCTTTTATGCCACAACCATATGTCATTGTTTCCAGCCATTAAACAAGTGGTATTAATGTCATCAAGATAGAAGGTTCCCTTTTTTCTGTTCACCAGTTCTGATCAACCTTCCTGATTCATTGAAGATTTTTTCCTTCTTATTTTCAAATGCTACTTGGTGACATGTATTATTCAGCTGTGAAAAACTCAATAGATTATATTTCAGTCCTTTCATCTAGTAAGCATTTTCACATTTGATCAGGTTATTCAATATTATGGTTCATTTACCTTCAATTGGACAAGGTGTGTCATTACCCATTTTGACTGATCCACCATTAAAGTATTCAAAAGTTTCAAACTTTTCTTTATCACCGGTCATGTGGTGATTGCAACCACTATCTATAATCCAGACATCATTCTTACTAACCTTAGATATGAGTGTGCAGTCTCTACATACATTTCTTCTTCTTCTTCAGCTAAATCATCCTTCATGGCTACAAATACCATCTCAATGTTTTCTTCAGATTCAGTGTTAGTATCATCAACTCTTTTCTCAGCTAGGTAACAAGCTTTCTTTCCTTTTTCCTTGTAGTCTTGGGTATATCTTCTGTCAGATTGTCAATTTCTTCAGTAATATTCATTATCACCTTGGTCAAACTTCTTTTCATATGTTCTGTCATTACTTTTGTCATCTTTTCTTTTGTTAGGACATATTGCAACAAAGTGTCCAACCTCTTTACAATTAAAACATACAAGTGTTAATTTACCTTTGTATCTACCTTTGCCTCTCTGCAATCTTCTTTCCATTAGTGCTTCAATCTCATCAAGTCCTCGATCCTCATTATCACTTTCACTATCATTCGTCATAGTGTGTCTATGACTTGACTCCTTATTTTCAAAGAAGATTTGAATGCAGACTCTATAGATGGTAAGACACTATTATCAAAGTTATTCATCTCAAATGAAATCAGTCTACAAATTAGACTATCTAAAGTAACATTATTGTTTGCAAGTGCTCTCATTTCTTGTATAGCAGATACTCTAATAGCATATATATGCAGTAAGGTTCTTAGGATTTTACTTACCACTGTATCTTCTTCAAGTACACCTCCAACTCCCCGGATAGCATTGACTACCTCTTTCATTCTACAGCTATACTAAGTGATATTTTCTCATTCTTTAATCCTTAGGTCATCAAACCTCCCTGTTAGGCTTTCTGCATTGGCTCTTAGTACATTAGCATCTCCTCCATGTACCAGTTTCAATTTATCCCACATTTACTTTGTAGAGGTGCAGGTTTTGACATCTTCAAACTCAGCATCGGAGAGTGAGGAAGCAAGTTCTATCATCATGAAATTGTGCTTACTCTTTTCTCTCAATTCCTCAAGTGTGTGAGGTCCTGAAGGAAACACATATTTAGTATCAAGGTGTTGAGTAACATCATAACCAATACCTGATAGGTGGAGTCTTATTCTGCTTTGCCATGATGCAAATTTGTCTTTATTGAACTTGGGCACATCTCGTTTGTTCATCTTGTGATATTTTTCTTGAGTTGTTAAACTCCCTTTCTAAGCACACAAGCTCTAATACCAATTGTTAGAATAACTGAGAGGGGGCGGTGAATCAGTGGTCTCAAAAATATTCCAATAAATCAACCCAAAAACTTAGTACGACAATATTAAGCCTCTAGTTATCTTCAGTCCTACAAGATGAATGCCATCAAACAATCTTAACAAATAACTACTTCTCAGAGTTCATTGTTAAACCTTACTCTTAGTGTTTACCGATTAGCAGTCATTCATTTACCGAAAAATAGTAAATTGCTTAGTTTATACTGATCAATCCAGATTAGTTATGTGTAATGCAAAACCACTATAGTGATGACTCATAAACACATTGACACATAGATTTTTAACATGGAAACCCTATTAAGGGAAAAACCACTTGGGACCGGTAATCCAAAATTTTCACTCTTTTGAATTGAGCTCGGTGAAGAGCCAACCTTGTTAAAGGTTACAAACACACTGTTAGGTGTGACCTTGTTAGAGGATACAAATAGAATAGTTTGTCACTTGATATTGAGCATCTCTATGCTACTTTCTATGACCAAACCTAGTAGTTTGTCAAATGGTATCTACAATCTCATGCTATCTTCATGATCAAACTTTTTGATACTCCTTGAGATGTATCTCAATCTAAAAAAAAAAATTTAAGTCCTGCTTGGTTAAGAGACTTTCTAAATCAATGGTTAAACTGAAACATTAAATGATCTTTTCACACATACAACTTAGATTTATAGATTTTTAGATCTATTGTAAGCTCATTATACATTTATGATCAATATATATTTTCAATACCTTTGCTCCACTTCTTTCTGCTTAGTGATGTTGTGCTTCTCTATTGCTCGGTGTCCGCAGAAATCTTTAGCTCTTTCCTCAACTTGATTGATTAGGACTCTATAAATTTGTTCTTCATCAGTTTCTCTTTAGCGTCCCTTTTTTCTCTATTCACTCCCCTAATTTATAATGAATTAGATTGTCTCTTTATAGACATGATATCACCATTTCTAAGTTCTTGATTTTCTTTTTCTTGGCGTGATCCGCAATCTTAGCCAATCTTGCTTTAAATATTTACTTCAGTTTTATCCCGTAGATTTCTCCATGACAACTAGATAAAATAGCTTTAAATCCTTTACTTGTCTCTAGCTTTAACTTTTCAATGAAAACAAAGTTAACAACCAATTAAGTCTATCTTTACCTCTGTCAGCTAAGTATTCTATCATTTTTGAACTTCAGTTCCTTTCGGTATTTTAACTATTTGATGGCATTGGTCAACACTTCAGTTCTCCTCAGGAATCTCCATCGGTGTTGTCTATCCATCAACATTGTGTTTCCTTTGGGTAAAACTATAATTCTAGCCATCGATAATACTATTGATTCTGCTTTTCGGTAATGCTTGTCGGTTTTCTTGCTCGGGCATCACTGTGACTTTGCTCTCGGGTTTCTTTGTCTGTCGGGTTCCACTTACCGTCGATGGTTGTAGTCACTTAGTGAATTTTTATCGATTATACATTACTCAAAGCATAATATCTATCTCTCTGATTCTCTAAAGTATTTTGACACTTTTTATATAACTGATCAGATTATATCAAGTTGACATCAATGACAATGCAATCCATTAACTAATTTAATGTCTTGCATTATCTTTCCGCATTTCGGTGATCAACTTAACATCTTCAAATATTCAATCAGTTATATGTCATCATAAGGACTACATAGGAGGCTTCAAACAAATGTTTCTCACTCTAGGTGAGGATTATTCCTCATTAAGGACATCCATTAACAAGAAATGACAGTAAAATTTTTCGTTTATACTTTTCTTTCTTCTCTTTTTCTTATCTACATTTTGGTTTCTCCCTAACTTTTTTAATGGGTATTTGTCTTTATGAACAAATTCTACAGTGTTCATAAACACTTTAATGCCAAAAAGGGAAATATACTCCTCTTCTTTCCTATCATAGTCATATACGGTTTGCCCATTTTGCAAGTTGCATGCATGGAATTTTGATAAAATGCTTCTATAAAGAGGGTTTTGGGTTACTAGTAATTTGGTGTTATGTAAAAAATGAAATTTGAAAAGGAAATTTGTAAGGAGGGTTTTGATGACTGCTAATTTGGTGTTGCTTCTAGTAATGGTTTCTGTAAGGAAACTCGGGTGCAGAAACAACTTCCTACACTAATCTCTAAAGGAAAGTATTGTGAAAATTCTTTTAAATACTTACAATTTCAGATTCGTTAACTAATTAACAATGATATTGCAGCCATATACCATGTATACATAAAATAGAGAATGACACAATGATTTACCCTGGGGAAAACCTTTGGGTAAAAAACCCCAGCACTCCAAAACCTGCACAATGTATTATCTTCAACACAACGGTTACAACACACTTGCAATGCAAGTTCTTTCAGGAGACAATCGACACTCAAAGAAAAATATAGTAGTACAAGATCATACCAACAATACACTTTTTTCCTATCATACCCTAAAAAACACTTATATCATACACTTTCTTTTTTAGGGTAACTTCCACGATTGCAGAAGAGTGTACAGTACTCAACTTTATCAGTTGCCACATGTCTTGCATGTCTTCACCCATTATTGAATCTTCTAGAAATAGCTCTTACAATTCATAGGAATCCATCATAACCAATTTATCCATGATCTCCTTACACACAATTCAAGATGCCGACACATCAAGTGGAGTGACACATCAACATGCCAACTAGACATGTACACTCACACTTAATTAAACATTATTTGCAAGAAATACATTTTACAAAACAAATAATAAGAATAGGAATTACCCAAGGTTGAGACACCTTATTCCTAATAGTTTATTTATGTTTCTTTGAAACTAAAAGTTTTTTAAGATTTGTTTCAACAAAACGCTATTCGGGTTCTTTCTTCTTTTAATAATGTTTTACGATTTTGTAAACCCAAGTTCTTTTATTAGGTAAATAAAAGTTTAATATAATTATTTTGTATTGGTAAACCCCATTATTATGTAAATAATGGTTTCTTAAAGCTATATTTTCATTTTGGTTCTGTCAAAAATATGTATATTGTAAAGTGTTTGTTCTGTGGTTGACTTTGTATTATCAAAACCCTTGTGGGTTTGCAAATTGTGTGTTAAGGATTTGATTACAATAACCCTTCTTTGGGTTGGTATTTTGTTAATGGTATGGAAATTGTGGGTCTATGAATTGTGTGTTAAGGATTTGATTACCATAACCCTATTGAGTTTTATTTCTTTTTTTCAATACACAAGTCCAATTGAAAATGGTACCATTGAATTTTAACATATTTCAGTTTTGGGTCTATGAAAAAGATGTATTTTGTAAAGTGTTTGTATTGTGATTGAGTTTGTATTATTAAAACCCTTGTGGGTCTGCAAATTGTGTGTCAAGGATTTGATTACAATAACCCTAGTCCGGGTTGGTATTCTTTTATGGGTATAGAAATTGTGGGTCTGCAAATTGTGTGTTAAGGATTTGATTACAATAACCCTCATATATTTTATTTCTATTTTTGTATACACAGGTCTAATTGAAAAAGGTACCATTGAATTTTAACATATTTAATCTTTGTTTAATAGTATGGTACAGGTTTCTATAGAATGAAACATGTGATTGTTAATAGTATGATATAGATTAACTATATTCATTATAGCTAAAAGAAAATATATATCTTCATTACATGTGTGTCATTGTGGTAGTGTATTTTTACTTCTCACATAGAATATTTTTTCATGCATCTTAGTATAGAAAAATTTACATGTCAAGAAAAACAAGTATTAAGATTAGATTTATATCTATCCACCATAAATAATTTTAGCAATACTTTTCCCAGTAGTTGTACAATAGATAAATGATTGGTAGTGGGTCTTACGATGCTCAATGATTGTGTTTGATGTGTGTTGTCAATATGTCTTAAACTACCACATCCTCTTAATAGAGATTCTTCTTGTGTGAAAATTGATATACATAAACCAATGTACTTAGTGTTTTTGTCTGCACATATGCACTCAAGAATGATTTTTCAAGCTTTGTATGCATTCTTGTGGTTTCAATTTGTGTATTTTAGGTTGTGAAGAAGAAATATATGAAGCTAAATAGAGAGATATGATACTGCATGGAGAAGATATATCATTCCTAAAGTTAGTGTTATTATATAATAGAAGAGATTTTTTTGCATTGATTGTTTCTATGAGTGTAGGATCAATTTAAAGTGTTTAGTTTTTTACAAGATTTAGTCCTCCTTAAAATCAGGAAAGTCTTAATTGAAATTCTACCATGCCCACCACATTTTGAAATTGAATATTACACCTTGGCACATCCTTAAAATTAGGATAAATGCCTCTTGCACCATGAGTCAATGACGCGGAAAAATGATGAGTCAATGGCCTCAATTTTGATTTGGGGTTACCAACTAGGATTTCGACCAAGAAAAAATAAATATAGGTTTGGGGTTTCATGTGGCGACCCACATGGACCCCAGATGTTAGTGTGCACACCTTTTTTTTGCCATTTTTTGTGGTATTTGTTGCATGTTATGTGTTGCTATAAAAGCATTAGGTCATACTACTTTTTGTTTATTAAAGGTTAATATTATGAAAGGTCCAAATTATAACCAAATTTTATGTTGTAATAGGTATACGAAGACTTTTGTTCACTCATTATCAATGCATGCTAAGAATTAATATTGTTTCATGAACTAATATTGTCTCATATACCTTGGCACATTCATAAAATAAGGATAACTAACTCTTGCACAGTTCTTAATTACCATAAAATAAGACCTTAAGTAATGGTGATTGAGATTTCAAACTTGTAATTTTTCCTTCTAAGTTGTGTGTGATCAAAATGTGACACACTTATATAACCCATTACACTTGAAATAATCCATGAAGAAGGAATTAGAAAGAAGTGTCTTATAGCTTCCTAGCTATAACGTGCAAGAATCTAAGATAGTGTAAATGGTGTTTCTCAAATAAACCTTAAGAAGAAACCCTTGCAAGGTGCACCATAGAATGGAAGATTAAAATTATAATGAAAATGAGAGATAATCTAAGATGAAATGAAAGAACTAAGATATGATGCAAAAGAAATAACAAGGAAAGCAAAGCTAATCTAGCAAAATTACAATACCTCCTAGTTAAGCTATGTGATCTTAGAGATAAATGAAATAAGGAAATACTAATCTAGAATGTAAGAGTGCTCAAGATGCTCTAAGAATGAAAGTAAACAAAGTGATAGGATAATAATAACATGAGTGAGTAATCTATTATACTTTTTTCAAGAGTGAGGAGAGAGAGCCTCCTTTTAAAGAGAAATGAATGGTAGATATTAAGAGGAAACATCCAAGGGTGGAGAAAAAACCTCATTTTGACTTTGGTGCACAAGATTTTGAAGAGGAAAAATCAATGGACATGACTAAGAGGCAAAAAGTTGTGTGGAAGAGATTAAGAGGAAAAAGGATATTCCACTCATCTTGGAAAGTGTGCATTCAATGTGTAGACAAAAAATCTTTTTGTTTTTATTTTAAATTAGGAAATTCATTTTTCATGTGCACACATAGGATAAGCTATATTTTATTTATTTAAAAGAGGACATGTTCTTTTAACTAAATAAAGCTTAGGATAAAGTAGCCAAACGTTAGGATATCATCAAATAAATGATAAAATGATGATTTGATCAAGAAATGAGAGATTAAATCAATGTGCAAAATTGATTAAGCACAAGATGTAGTCTAGTATTTAAATTTTAATGTTTGGAAAGGGGTCTTATAAGGTGATTAAATTTTCCCCTCTTTGACTAATGCGTGAGCGATCTGGGAACACATTGAGTCAAACAATGATGATGTCAAGGTAACTTCTGGAGAGCTGAGATCGACCAAAGCACATAAAGGAAACTAATCCCAAACTTATTCGGATGAGAAATACCAAAGATAGAAAGATTCCAATGCAGAGTAAGAAAAAATGAGCATTGAAACAAAGATTTCAAGACAAGACAATATAAGAACTGATATGATGCAATGAGAAACTATATTCCAAAGAGTAAATTGATTTGCAGTTTTGAAAGATCGAGATCGAAATCGAAATGAGGTGATGTAGATATGTGATAGATTTGATCAAATCAAGATAAGATAAGGTTCAATATGATTGATAAGTGCACAAGACCAAGTTTGACCACCAAGTGATGAAAATTTGCCCCAGTTTGAAAAAGGTTGACCAGAAAGGTATATCATTAGCATTATGTCAAAGCAAGAAGAAATGTGATGAAATGACGATACAGACGAAGAAATGGTGATTTACTCAAAAGATACAAGAGATTATCCTCAAAGGGGTAGTCAACTACACCTAGAAGAAAATAACTTTAATAACCTTAAGAAGAGACCCTTGCAAGGTGCGCCATAGAATGGAAGATTCAAATCTTGATGCAAATGAGAGATAATCTAAGATGAAATGCAAGAACTAAGCTATGATACAAATGCAAGAACAAGGAAAGAAAATCTAATCTAGCAAGATTAAAATACCTCATAGTTAAGCTATGTGATCTAAGCTAAATGCAATAAGGAAATACTAATCTAGAATGCAAGAGTTCTCAAGAATGTTCTAAGAATGCAAGTAAACAAAGTGATAGCATAACAATAACATGAGTGAGTAATCTATTATACTTTTTTTCAAGAGTGAGGAGAGAGCCTCCTTTTAAAGAGAAATTAATGGTAGAGATTAAGAGGAAAAATCTAAGGGTGGAGAAAAAACCTCATTTTGACTCTGGTGCACAAGATTCTCAAGAGGCAAAATCAATGGACATGGCTAAGAGGCAAAAAGATGTGTGGAAAAGATTAAGAAGCAAAAGGAGATTCCACTCATTTTGGGGTGAACCCACAATAGTGGGTTACACTTTTTTGAAGGAAGGAATTCACCCTGAAAAGTGCAACCAAAGAAAAATTAAAACTTACTTTCAATCAGAATTGACAAATACTTTCAATCTTAAGTGAGTAACTTACGATCGAAAGTACCAAAAAGTAGCACTTTCGATTGAAAGTACTAAATTACTTCCAAAAGTACCAAAAGGTAGTCAAATAATGAAATTAATTTTGATATAAATTAGTTTTGATCAAAACTAAATAGTTTCGATTGAAACTACTTCCTATTGAAACCCTATGATTAGAGGCCATTTGCAGAGGCTAACAAAAATCTGCAGTTTTCATGGCTTCGGAGCTCAAGCACGGGGCTCAAATGGATGAATAGGGAGGTGTCTTTTTGCATAGCACAAGTACTCTGAACGAGCTTTCTAACAAATATAGATTTGAATTTTTTTAATTAATTAGATCGATATTTTTTGACGTGCATCAAATGTAGGTTTTTTATCCAATATAAACCTCCAAGTTTGACGTTCAATGAAAAATAGTAGAAAAGAGATTTTTTTAAAAAAAAATAATAGTGCCCTCCATCTTTGAGACTACTTTCTATCAAAGAAAAAAATTGAATTTTGATAAATACGCAACAAGTTATAAGCTATGCAGTCAAGATATGTCAAAATTATGGTTTACTCTACTTCAAACGTTCATAAAATATGCAATAATCATGATAATGTCATTAAAACAATTGCATGCCCTTTGTATGGATGTTAAAAGACCAAATTTGAAAAAATCACATTGATATCTATTTTAGAAAAAAGAATTATGCTCTATGAAGTCAATGTAACTTTTTGAAAATAACGTTTTTAGCAACATAGCAGTTTTCGTGGGAGAAAAATAAAACCATTCAAATTAATTCAAAAAAAAGGAAAAAAATATATTTAGAATCCACACAGAAAATCCTAAAAGACTCTAGTTTACTTGATCTTCTGATTTCAAACAGTTTAATGACAATGTGCATCAGAATCTGAAAGTGTTTTTCAAAATGTAGACTTCAATGTCCATTTAGGCAAAAAAGTGTAACCCACTATTGTGGGATCACCCCTTGGAAAGTGTACATTCAATGTGTAGACAAAAAGTATTTTTATTTTTATTTTAAAATAGGAAATTCCTTTTTCATGTGCACACATAGGATAAGGTGGATTTTATTTAATTAAAAGAGGACATGTTCTTTTAATTAAATAAAGCCTAAGATAAAGTGGCCAAACTTTAGGATATCATCAAATAAATGATAAAATGATGATTTGATCAAGAAATGGGAGATTAGATCAATGTGAAAAATTGATTAAGCACAATATGTAGTCTAGTATTTAAATTTTAATGTTTAGAAAGGGGTCTTATAGCGTGCTAGACCATTTTTGGGTGATTAAATTTTCCCCTCTTTGACTAATGTGTGAGCGATCTGGGAACACATTGAGTCAAATAATGATGATGTCAAGGTAACTGATAGAGATGTGAGATCAAATGAATCACAACAAGGAAACTAATCTCCAACTTGATCGAACGAGAAATAGCAAAGATAGAAAGATTTCAATGCACAGTAAGAAAAACTGAACACTGAAACAGAGATTGAAAGCCAAGACAATATCACAACTGATATGATGCGATGAGAACTGATATGTCCAAAGAGTAAATTGATTTGCAGTTTTGAAATATAGGTTATTCCTACCCCCTCAGGATCAATATTGAAATGACCTAATGTAGATATGAGATAGATTTGATCAAATCTAGATAAGATAAGGTTCAATATGATTGATAAGCGCACAAGACCAAGTTTGACCACCAAGTGATGAAAATTTGCCCTAGTTTGAAGAAATTTGATTAGAAAGGTATAGCATTAGCATTATGTCAAAGGAAGAAGAAATGTGATGAAATGACGATGCAGAAGAAGAAATGGTGATTTCCTCAAAAGATGCAAGAGATTAGCCTCAAAAGGGAAGTCTACTGCACCTAGAAGAAAATAATTTTAAAATGGGATTTTGAGCCCCGTGGTGGGTGCCAAAAATGTGTGATCAAAATGTGACACACTTCTATAAACCATTACACTTGAAAAAGTCCATGAAGAAGGAAGTCTCAAGAAGTTTCTTATAGATTCCTATCTATGACGTGCAAGAATCTAAGATAGTTTGAATGGTGGCTCTCAAATGAGCCTTAAGAAGAAACCCTTGCAATGTGCACCATAGACTAGAAGATTAAAATGATGATGCAAATGAGGGATAATCTAAGATGAAATACAAGAACTAAGCTATGATCTAAATTCAAGAAAAAGGAAAGCAAATCTAATCTAGCAATATTACAATACCTCCTAGTTAAGCTATGTGATCTAAGCTAAACGCAATAAGGAAATACTAATCTAGAATGCAAGAGTGCTCAAGAATGCTCTAAGAATGCAAGTAAACAAAGTTATCTAGCATAACAATAACATTAGTGAGTAATATATTATCCTTTTTTCAAGAGTGAGGAGAGAGCCTCCTTTTAAAGAGCAATGAACTAAAGAGATTAAGAGGAAAAATCCAAGGGTGGAGAAAAAACCTCATTTTTACTTTGGTGCACAAGATTCTAAAGAGGAAAAATCAATGGACATGGCTAAGAGGCAAAATGAGATCCCAATCATTTTGGAAAGTGTGCATTAAATGTGTAGACAAAAAGTATTTTTCTTTTTGTTTTAAATTAGGAAATTCTTTTTTCATGTGCACACATAGGATGAGTTAGATTTTATTTAATTAAAAGAGGACATGGTCTTTTAATTAAATAAAGCTTAGGATAAAGTGGCCAAACTTTAGGATATCTTCAAATAAATGATAAAATGATGATTTGATAAAGAAATGAGAGATTAAATCAATGTGGAAAATTGATTAAGCACAAGATGTAGTCTAGTATTTAAATTTTAATGTTTAGAAAGGGGTCTTATAGTTTACTAGACCATTTTTGGGTGATTATAGGTTGATGCCATCTCATAGAAATTTGATTTAGGATTGCAATGGACTTTGTATAATTGAAGCCAATCTATAACACAGCCACCCCATGCTTGCATGGTCTTCACATTTACAATACTAAATGATTCACCCCATGAATGCATGTACTATTTTATCTGATCGTTGCAGAGAGAGAATCCAATGTTACAAACTGGTTTGCTAAGAGTAATTCATTTTCCTCGCTCTTCTAGAATTTTGGTATTTTAAATCGTTACTCTTACCATACTTGTTTGTGAAATTGGGTTCTTCCCAGCTACATCAGACAAAATTGTAGAGATATCCACTCTTACCATAATTCTTTTACTTAAACAATCACACATCCTTTAAATACTAGCATTGAAGGCATTAAAGGCATTGACAACAACCTGTAAATAGGATGTCGTAAAACCTTTTTAGAATAGAAAGGCATGTAAGCCACAACTTTTTGTATAGTTTTTTTTTTTTTTTTTTCCTTTTGGAGCTCTTAGGTCATACTAATTAAGATGAGTCAACATAAATGAAGTTTACATGAACAAAATTGAAGATATGGAAGTAGTGTCTTACAATCCTTTCTATTTTCTAGATATTTTAGAACATCCTTAATTACAGGGTGACTTTCGATGTTTTTCTTGGACTGCAATGCACATTTGATTTAGGATTGCAATGCCCTTTCTATACTTGTGCACACTTTAAGGTTTAATTGAATTATGCTTAGGCCTATGAATGTTGTGTGTAGGTTTTAAATTATTTCATAATTGTAGAGAATTGTTTCAAGTTTTGAACTTCAATTTGACATAATCTGCACATAGTGTTCTAGAAACTAGATTCAGAGTACTACAATTTTAATTTTTTACACATCTTCTTATTTTGAGTGTATGACCCTCAAACTCTTGTTCCAAGATTAGGTTTACCCGATTTCAGAAAAAATGTGTCCACTTATACCCCCCTTTTTGGTCCACAACTTGGTGCACACACCCATATATATTTCCCTAATTGAAAATAAAAATTTACTTTGTAATAGATTTCATTTTCTTGAGAAGGATAAACATTTTTATGTTGAAAAATATAAGGAGTATAATTTATTAAAAAATACTGCTAAATAATAAAATAATTTAGCCATAGAAGATACTTCCTTGTCAAATTTGAGCCTGCAAATTTAGGTGTCAATGGGATAATTTACCATATGGACACTCTTTCATTCCTATTTTAGAGGCATCCTTCCATCTTCGATTGATCAACTCTTCAGGCTTTGTTTACAGTCTTTTCCACATGTTCATGTTCTATTACAATGGAGGTTACAGCAATTATTTTTTGACATTTGCAACTTCGTGCTTCAGAGGTCTTCTACATGTTCTTCCTTTGTTCCTATTTTCTGGGACATTCTCTACTTTGGAGGCTTCTTTTGTCCTTCACTAGGCTTCATCTCTTTTCAGAGAGGGTTTTTTCCAACTAGGTTTTCTCCTTTTCTGCCCTTTATAGAGATTTTTGTACTTGGGTGCCTGATCAGACCTTGTTGCCTGGACCCATTTCCTGCTTTAAGTAGTTGTTTCTAGGTTTTTCACTTTTCCCTTAGTTTATCTTAAGGGGGGGTGTCAGAGTAAATTTCACTTATTAATTAAATCATTATTGATTTAATTATTAAGACACCTTATTCACTTATTAATTAAATCATTATTGATTTAATTATTAATTCACCTGTTTAATCTGTAGTTTACTTAAGCTAAACTTTAGGCATGTTATAATTAATTATTTATTAATTATTCATGCATCCTATGTTTCTCCACCTTTTAGTGTTTGATCTCCTTTATAAGGATTGATCTCTTTCTATTTTTTAATTCCATTCTATTTATTATTGAGTCAACTAAGGATATTTCCTCTTTCACAGATCTTTTATTTCTAGCCTCCATAGCTTTTGCTTCTCCCTTTCTGTGATAGGTGTTTGCATGCAGGTGATTTTTGGGAGCTGTAGGGTTGATAGTTTTTCATCAACTCCAATAATTTCTAGATTAGATCTTAATGGAGACATAAAAACAAATTATGGTTGAATATAGATAACTACTTTAAGAAAGAAATAAAAGGGATCACAAAACGAAGTTTCTACCTCAAGTATTCTCTATATGTTGTATTTATAGGTCCCAAA
>MU227321.1:592229-630315 GCA_018584345.1 Thuja plicata | reverse complement strand
ATATATGTATATATATATATATATCTGTGTGTGTGTATGTATATATATATATATACGTATCTCAAAAATCAGAATGGGGATAAGACATATAAGGGGATATCAAGACTCACTCCCCCCCTCACCACTGTCATGAGGAGGAAGTGGTGGAGCCTCAGCTCTAGCAGGAGGTGGAGGGATAGCTCCCTCTGATGTAGCAGCAAACTTTGAGTATGTAGGTGCTTTATTCGCTTGAGGAACAACTGTAATATACAAAACATAAAAGTAAGAAATGCTCGCCCCCTAGTGAGTCCTTGCATGTTGAATTTGATCTCAGGCTATAATGAAACCCTCGATGTGTTGGTCCCTATCTGCACTTGTGCAATTTCACTCGACTATATGTGCATGTGCCACTACCACGTGTTTTTGTAGCCCTTGAACCAACGCTCTAGAGGTACAAATTATATCCCAAGGAGTTTACTCCCTAGGCCCATCCTCCTCACCAACATGTTTATTCCTTCTCTATTGGGCCTACCAAACTCCCTCATCACTCTTGTGACCTTGTGGTACATCCCCCATCTCCACATCTATTGTACCTATATGAGGGACGTCAACTCCAACTGATCCTAAAATCCCACTCTCCCCACACTAGCGTTGATGTCCTGATATCGGTACCCTACTAGAGCAACCTTCCCTCTTGGGAATTGGAGCTCTCTGTCCTTTGCCTGTAGCTCTTTGATCTCGTGGAAGGGCATCCTCCTCATCGATCTGTGGAACTCTCTTGGCAATATCAGTAAACCTCGAGAATGGATTCTATGGAATGTAATCCATGTACTCTGGAGTGATCCCTATATCTATAAATTCATCCAACTAATCCCAGGCTTCCCTTTGCAAATGTGTGATCTCATGTACTAAAAGTGTGGGAGATAATTTAGGATCCCATCCCTGTCATTTCTTGTCTCCAAAATGAGCATAGGCAGTAAACTCCTTTGATATGCTCTAGGGACGTTTGTAATGCCTCAATACCTGGGAGACAACAAAACACTCAATAATGGAGGAGGTCCTCCCAATAAATGGATGAGAAATTAATAGAGCTCTCCTATGGTACCTCTAATTTCCCTAGGCCTCTGTCCCTTGATATGGTCTCCAAATCACTATTCTTAGATCATCAATTTGACGCCTCCAATAATCAGTCTTCCCTAAGTGGGGCTAATTAATAAAATATTCATACCGATATACAAAAGGTTGACCATACTTTTGAGGGTCATCTTTGACTTTCATGCAGATACAAAGGTTCTCCCATGCCCATACCTGTAAAACCACTACTCCTACGACCATCTCCCTCGCACCTAGGTAAAAGTACAAACCTGTGTCACACTTTTATAAAGGAAAAGCACCACAACTTACAAACTGTTCAACTTTAATGACATAAAAGTGACATTTGTATTTAGAATTTGAGGATGTTGTAAACTGATGAAATGTGTAAAAATGGATGAATTTTATGACTAAATTTTTTTAATTTTTTTTAAAACAAGAATTGACATAGTTTTTAAATTTTTGAAGTCCATTTTTTAATTGTTGAAAACTGCTAAAAATCTTGGGTCTAGTTCCCACCAAACAAGAATATGCAAATAATCTATTTTTCCTCTGATTTCAAAATATGTTATAGATAAAATGTATAGCTAGTGTAGAAAATAAGAAAGATTGGTTGTCAATGTCTATTTTCTCCCTTATAACTGCTCAAAGTTAAACTTATCTGAAATCGACAGTTTTCGTCTCCCACCAAATTTCCCCTATCTAATCTATACCATTCAGAAAAAAAATTTACATATTATTCAAGAGGACTCTCTCCTCTAGTGTTAAATACAAATTTTAATTTTTTTGATATGATTTACTATTTTTTTCGTTATTTGAAATTATAATATATTAAATCTAATCAAAATACCATAAAATTTATATGACAATAATCTTGACTCTGAGCTGCCAATAGTGCCATGTTGTGATGGTTAAGTTGTGTTTTTGTTCTTGCCATCAAGGTTCAAATCCCATTGGGAATGAGGTCCCCCATTTGTGGCCTCGCTGGTTCATAGCTCAGGGTCAAAGCGTTTACCCCTCTTTAAAAAAAATCTTGATTCTAAGCTCTACAAAAGGGTATATTTTATATTTTTTAAAAATATTATTAAAAAGAGTAGGGGTCATTGAAACATCGATTGTCTGAAATAATTTTATTTATTTGGTAATTGGTATAAAACATGCATTTAATAAACATTTCCAATTGGAAAAGTTTAACCACTTAGCTAGCTTAGCTAGAATGAATCTTACTAGACCATATGTTTGACAAAAATTAATTTTTAGTTAGAAATACTCAAATTTAGCTGTGCTGATAAGTGGTCCCAAAATGTGACACAGCTTTGTGCTTTTACCCACCTTAGTATATCACATCATGAATCTCATGATACATCCATGTGAGTAGGCACTGACCCAGACCTAACTTCTTTGGCCTAGTGAGAAGTCTCTCCAATAGTCGGCCCCATCCACAAAGGAATCCCTATTGGCCTCTGTCCACCATAACAAAACAAAAAATGAAGCCCTCCACAACCAAGGCAAGAGGAAATTGAGCTCCATATCTGATCACCATGTCATCCTAGGTAATAGCACGGTCCATAATGGCATGATCATAGAACACCTATATCAGGGCTTGAATACCAAGTCATGGAGTCGTGTCATACTCCACTCTCTCCCCAGCAAATAGAATCAAGAGGATCCTATAGATTTCTTTAGGAGTGATAGTCATTTCCCCAGTAGGTAGGTAAAAGGTATTGTGCTTACTGTCAAAATTTTCAACCAGAGTTGTGAGAAACTCATGATTAACATGAATATCGAGCATATCAAGAAACTATCTAAACCCACAATCTCTGATGTGATCTCTTTGTACATTTGATAAATCCCTCACTCACCTCATGGTCAATGGGTAGGTCGATCAGAACTATATATCAAGATTTTTTTCCTGCAAAAGCAAAACAATGGGAAATCATTAGTAAACGATCAAAATTGAGCTAAAAAAAGTTGAACAAAAGAAATATGACTTTTAGATAAGTTGTAAAACATGCCGAGGAATCTAAATCTATGATCAGAGAAGAAATTTTTTTGTGATCAGACATAAAAAGAGGCTCATTGTCCTTCATATGACAAAGTACAGACAACATCACTAACATAAGACCTCCTATGAGAAAATATTACGACCCATATGGTAAAACATTTTGATACGAGTAAAGGTATAGGGGAAGACAAAATTCTAGACTTTCAAGAAGACACTTGTATGAGTCAAGGGTGCTTCCCATACAAAAAACCTAACAGGCTTGTACGACAAAACATTTTGTAGCAATTTGTCATATGAGGTTCTTCGTAGTCTGTCCATATGAGAAAACAATACCTACGACCTAAGAATGACTCAAAAATTCTAAAAATTCAATGAAAAGTTGTAACAATTGAATCAACAAGGGGGTTTTTCAACTACTTATTGGAGGTGAAAAGTTTCAGGACCAGTTGTGCCTCCTCATGTGCTCGAATATATGATTTTGCAATGGTACCACCATTTTTCTCAAGGAAAGGCTTTATAAATTCTAAAGTTGGAAGGAGAAAATGTTTTGAAAATGACCGTTTTGGCCCTTATATGGGCTTTTGACCTAATTTTTAACTTGCTTCAATTGACGCAAAAATTGCACCCTTAGCTAATTGGATAGTCCTGAATCCATTTTTGGTATTTAAATCAATATTGAACATTATTATGATAGTAAAAAATTCCCATCAACATATTAGTACAATACAGTTGATCACTGACACCATCATTGCCAGATTCTTCCTCAATTTCATTCCTCATCAACTGTACTAGACATCCTCCATTTCAATCTAAGAAAATCAACCCTATTCAATCTTAGTAAAATCTTTGTCAAAATTGATCAACTAGACCTTAAATCAAGCTTGAATCACGATATTCATCATCTATGACCTTATTGTGATCAATATAATTAAATTAATGCTTTCTAGCCATCAAATCAGTCACAATCAATCTTTCCACCCTACCAAAATTTTGATTTCTCTCCCAAGGGGGAAAAATCAATATATCAACAATATGAATTAATCAAAAAACCTCATCACTAGGGGCATCATAGCTCATAATAAAATAAAGATTCTTTCTCCACAAGTGATTTCATTGCCTTATATCAAGTCACTCGGATAGAAATCTAACCTAGTTGAATCTTTATAGACATATCAGTTTCATCACACCGCATTAATTTGGTGGTGTCCCCCCATCAGGTTGATTATTCATCTAAACCAATGCAAAAATTAAAAAATATTCCTTAGGATGAATATTCAATTCCATCACTTCACATCATGTTGAATAGTAAGATATCCTTACTAGTCTTTGTTCAATCAAGTTTAGAGTCGATGCTACCAATCTTCGCTCAATCAAGCCCAAAGCTAGTATCCTCGATCTTCAAATTATCTTCATTTAATCAAGTTTGGAGTCGATGCTATGAGTCTTTTCTTAGTTGAGTTTGGAACTGGAATCTTCAATCTTCAACCGATCTTTGTTCAATCAAGTTTAGAATCAATTCTAATCAGTGGGATAGTTTCATCACTTCACGTCAAGTTATTCTTGATCAGTCATCACATGTTCTTTGAATAAACACACTACTCACACATGGATTCAAGGAGGGGGAAATTTAATCACCTAAAATTGGTCTAGTAAACCTATAGCCCCTAATTTGATTAATTGGCCTCAAAAAATCCTAAAACCTAAAGGCTTTCAATGCTAGACCTCAATTGTGGAATCAAACCTTAATAATCTCCCTTGCATAATTAAAATTAAAGTCCTCAATCAAATCATCAATTTAATCTTAACTCAAGCTTGAAAAATCAATTAATCACTATACATTTCACACCTAAATAAATATTCTAACACTTTTATTAAATGAACCCATTCACACATGGGTGTGTACACTTAATCTTGATTAAAATGTGATTAAAAGATATATTTAATAAAAGTTTCCTCATCCTCCCTCAAACAAACACAAATTTGACCAATTGATAACCTCTCACATGGATGGAGCTCACATCGATTAAAGAAGAGTGCATCTCAAGTGCCCTTCATTGCTAAATCTTAGCCGTCCATATTGAATTTTTTTTATAAAAGTGATAGCTCTCCTAGTTGAAAGGAGAGGAAATTTTGTTTAAGTGGGATCATAATGTTATTTTGATTCTAGGTTTTACTCATTTTTTAGAAATGAATTTTTATGCTATCTTAGTACTTGCATTTTGGCTCTTAGTTGGTTAAATCTTAGCTTCATCTTCTTAGCATTTTTCTTTATCTTGTTAGATTTAACTCATGTTATCCTATGCATTTAGCTTAAGTGTATTTTGCATAACATTTTAATGTCTTGAAGAGAAAAGTATGCAAGTTCATGCATCATGCTCATCTTTGAATCTCCATTTTGGAGTTGTGTAGTCACTGATTCTAGTGCCAATCTAATGAGAATCTATTGAGAATCAAACTCGCTTCATCTTGGAAGAAATAAGCTAATTTTGGGGGGTTTTGCATAATGATAGAGATAAATTTGGTGATTAATAACCCCTAAGTTAATGGTTTATTGATTTTTTGGTTGTTTGCAAGTTGATGCTACATTTATACCACACATTTTATAGATTCCTAGACTCTTAGTAGACTCCATAGAGTAGCATCCTACCCAATTCACCTTCAAAAGAGGATAATCCAAATACAAGGGATATAGTAACTCCCCCAAGACACTCATCATATCATGCCCTTATTAGCATTTGGAGTCAAAAAAATATGACATCACTACCCATTGCATGGATGGGGGTGGTTGTATTCTGATTAGCTATTGGGTGTGTACTTATGTTAACGAGCAAGGATTTTCTCAATAATCCAATTAACTATAGGGATATAAAGTGTGTTTTATTTACACTCCTTTGTGTTTGATGTGCTTAAATCACCTAGAATGGAAACCAAAACAACATAAGAAACTTTCAGACATTGACATTATCATGCCAAAATTATAAAAATTAATCCAAAATTCATCCAAATCAAGTGGAAAATTGTCCTTTGTCCTACACTATCATTTTGACCCATAAGAGTTATTGTACGACAAAACACCTTGAAAGAAGAAACTCGTATGGCATGGTGTGAATTTTCTTATGGTACTATGTTAATTTTTGTATGAGTCTACATTGGAATCCATTATGTGCTTTGATCCATGATGTCCTTACATTCATCTTGTTTTTCATTTGTGTAGCCTAAAGGAGTTATTATAACCTATAAGAGAAATCATATATTCTTGACATAGGGATTAGGCATATACTCATCTTTTGCCCTAGGTTATTTTATGGTCTTACTTTTCATGATCTATCTCATCCAAATTCAAGCTTAATCATCCTGGTCACAAGTATCACCCATCAAACATTCAGGTCACAAATATTGATACTTTGTACCATGCTCAACTACATGTCATCAATGTATCTCTCATTACCCTCTTAGACAAGTGATCATTTGGTGTTCTTTGACATTCATCCATTATTCTAGTCATCTCAAATTCTTTACTATGATTTTATTTCATGATGGTATGGACTAGAAGCTAGCAATAAAAGGCTAACCTCGATTCAAAAGGGAAATCTATCAACAATTTGACTCCTAGACCCCCGTCCTATCAAAAGACAATATATTTCAAAAGGTCTCCAAATCAAGACACTCAATCTATATATCAATAAATAACCCTACTTCAATTTTCAAGTCCTCACTGTCAAGAATCTCATACTGTACACCAATACACATCAAACATGTCAACATAGGAATGGCGAACTAGTCAAGACAGAAAAAGCCACCACAATAGAATTTCCTCCTCGATTGAGGAACCTACTAAAGAATAAATCATAATATGTTAACAAGAAAAACATTTTCAAAAGATGATGCAAATTCTCATGACACTAGACAAGGATAAGGACTTCATGCACCTAGCATTCGCAAGAGTTAAACTTCCTCCAGACTTTGATATTGAAGGACTAATATAATACGAGGAAGAATCTCCTATTACTATTCTCAATCAACAGTTGCAAGAAATGAGGTGTGAACTTAGAGAGCTGAAGAAAATGAAATAATGATCCTCTAACAAATACTCACTAGAATCTCTATGTCCCTTTCCATTTGATAAGAATCTACACATGCGACCCTTTCCTCCTAAATTTGAGATTCCAAAATACAACAAGTATAATGATGATGGTGACCCTCAAGACCATGTAAGACAATTTTGTGCTCTTATCATGTAATTTTTTCTTGAAAGGACATACCTAATGAGACTGTTCCCTCAAAGCCTCAATGACCAATCTTTGGAATAGTTCACCAAGCTCTCACCACACATTCAAACATTGGATGAGCTTCTGCAAAATTTCATCCAACATTATTCCTAGAGCATCTTGCACACAATCACAATGTTGAATCTATGTAACACCAAAAAAAATAATGGTGAACCTTTTGTTAAATTCCTTCAAAGATGGAGAAAGATGTTCACAAGGTATCCTAGAAAAATCCTAGAATCCAAGAAAATAGACATCTTCATTAACAACTTGGTAGCCAAAATGAACTACACACTCCAAATGAAAAAGTATATTGCCTTAAGTGAATTGGTGGAAAGTGTTTTCTAAATTGAAGAAGTTCTTGTGAAGAAAGGTGAGCTCACCTTATACAAAGACACTAAATCCTCAAGCAATCACTATAATAAAAATGGTAAAGACAAGAACAAATAATGGAACAAGAACAAACATGTGGTCAACGATGGGGTAGTTGATTCATCCAATTTCAAGCCCAAGGAACTTATATGCAATCTTTCTAGTAGCATCCAGGCTGCTAAGAACAACTCAAACATTTCATCAACACCAAAGAATAGCCAAGACACATAGAAAGAAACAGCAACATGGATTCCCAAGCCTAAAAGAAACTTTACTCCCATCGAAAAACCTCTCAAGGTAGCACTAAAGACTTTGTTGGCCAATAAAATCATCATAACATACCAGAATAAAAACCTTGGGAACCAACTGTCAAACCTAATTGGTGGAATGATAATCACTTTTACAAGTATCATAAATACAAGGGACATTTGACCAATGAATGCATGAAATTAAAACACATCATAGAAGACTTGATTGATAATGAAACCATCACTTTTGATGGACCCCATTCAAAGAGCAATCACACGGTTTTCAATCAACCTCTACCCTCTTACAAACAAGGGGAATCATCAAATACTCAAGGAGCCAAAGTAAATTACACCTATGATAATAATGACAACATGATCCACATGCTTGAACCATGTAATCAATCAATCAATGTAGTCATCATCAAATATAAGAAAGAGTCTAAATATTCCCACGCTATAACAAGAAATCACTCTAAGGTCACTCTTAAGGGAGTATCCTCCTCATCCAAACAACCCATTGGATCAAGAAAAAAAATCTCAACATCAAAGAAATTATTTTCATCAATCCCAGCCGCAAATTACAACTTGGTTGATCTATTGCAACAGACTCTTGCCCAAATATATATTCTAGAAATGCTCAAGATCTTTCCACCACACAAGGAGATTATTGAAAATTCCTTTCTAGAAACAACTGTAACAAAAGACCTTAGTGTCGATTGATTCCAAAAAGTGGTGGGTCACTTGAACTCGCCTCACTACTTGTCCTTCTCGCAAGAAGATGATAAGTTGGTAAATCACCCACATAATCAACCCTTGCATATAGAAGTCTTGATCAACAAGCATAGAGTCAAGCACATCATGATAGATGGAGGTGTCAATTTGAATATTTGTACTCTTGAAATTGTAACAACATTGGATTTATTAGAGAAAGATATAGATTCTAGGAGGAAAATAACTATAAAGGCATATGATGAAGAGGAGAGTTCATCAAATGGATTAGTTGTATTACCTACCAGGTTCAGACTGATTGATAGAGATTTAATCTGCCAATTGTTAGATTTACCTTTGGCATACAACATCTTATTAGGGTGACCTTGTATCCATGACATTTAAAATGTCCCCTCATCATATTATTAGTGTGTGAAATTCCCACATATCTGAGAGGAGGTGTATATCCCATCTAATAACACATACTCTTATAACAATTTGGAACAAGAGGCTGAGAATTCAAAAACAACACACATGAGAAGCTTTGGGGAAAAATGTGTGGTGTAAATGTGGTATCAACCTACAAACAACCAAACACACAATAAAACATTAACTTAGGGTTTAGTAATCACCAAATTGAACTCTATCATTATGAAAACCCCCTCAAAATTGGCTTATTTCTTCCTAGATGAAACAATTTTTATTCTCAATAGATGCTCATCGAATTGGCACTAGAATCAATTACTAGACAACTCCAAAACATAAGATTCAAAGGTGAGCATGATGCATGAACTTTCATACTTTTCTCTTCAAGACATTGAAATGGTATACAAAATTCAACTAAGCTAAATGTGTGGGATAACATGAGTTTAATCTTACAAGATGCAAAAAAATGCTAAGAAGATGAAGCTAAGATTTAACCATCTAAGAGCAAAAATACAAGTACTAATCTAGCATGAAAATGCACTTCTACAAAATGAGGAAAAACTAGAATCAAAATAGTGCACTGTGATCCTACTTCAACAAAATTGCCTCTCCTTTAAACAAGGAGAGCTATCCCTTTTATAGAAAGCTCTTCAAGATGGACGACTAAGGTTTAGCCATGAAGGGTGGTTGAGATGAACTTTCATTTAATCCATGTGAGATCCATCCGTCTGAGAGGTCATTGATTGGTCAAAGTTGTGTTTGTTGAGGGAGGATGAGGACAAACTTGGTAAATACCTCTTTTAATCACATTTTAATCAAGATTAAGTGTGCACACCCATGTGTCAAGGGGTTCATTTAATAAAAGTGTTAGAAATTTTATTTAGATATGCAATGTATAGTGATTAATTGATTTTTCAAGATTGGGTTAAGATTAAATTGATGATTTGACTTAGGAATTTGATTTTAACTATGCAAGGGAGATTATTAAGGGTTGATTGCACAATTAAGGTCTAGCATTGAAGGCCTTAAAGTTTTAGGATTTTTTAGGCCAATTAATTAAGTTAGGGTCCATAGATTTAATTGACCAATTTTAGGTGATTACATTTTCCCCTCTTTGAATCAGTGTGGAAGAAGTGCATTGATGAAAAGAACATTTCATGATAGATTAGGAATAGCTTGATGTGAAGCGATGAAACTATTCCACAAATTAGAACTGATTCCAAACATTATTGAATGAAGATCGATTGAAGATTGAAGATACCAGCTCTAGACCTGATTGAGAAAATACTTGTAGCATCAAATATGCACTTTATTGAATGAAGATCGATTGAAGATTGAGGATACCCACCCAGGGCTTGATTGACCAAAAATGTTAGCATTGACTCTGAACTTGATTGAATGAAGACTGGTAACGAGACTTGAATATTCATCTTGATGTGAAGTGATGAAACTGAATATCCATCCCAAGGAAGATTTTTCAATTGGTTTAGATAATTAATCAGCCTGATGTGGTGCAATGAGATCAATTAATATTTGATCGATTTCTCAGGATAATTAAATTGATATGGGTCCTGATGAAGCCAATCAAATGATTAGGAGACACCACCAAATTGATGTGATATGATGAAATTGATATGCCCCTAGAGATTCAACTAGGTTAGATGTTTGTACAAGAGACATGATATGAGGCGATGAAATCACTTGTGTAGAAAGAATCTTTATTTGATTTGGAGATATGATGCCCCTAGTGATGAGGTTTATTGATTAATTTAGACTTTTGATATATTGATGTTTCCCCTCAGGAGAGAAATTGAAATGTTGTTAGTGCGGCAAGCTTGATTGTGATTGATTTGTTGGATAGAAAGCATCAATTTAATTATATTGATTACAATAAGGTCATAGATGATGAAGAACTTGATTTGAGCTTTATTCAAGGTCTGGTTGACCCATTTTGACCAATATTTGACTAAGGTTTACTAGGGTTGATTTTATTGGAATGAAATGGAGGAGCCTGGTATAGTTGACAAGGAATGAAATTGAGGAGGAAACTGGCGACGATGGTATCAATGATCAACTGCATTAGACTAATAAGTTGAATTGCATTTTTTACTAGCAAAATGATGTTGAATTTTGATTTTGATCTCAAAAATGGATTCAAGAGTGTCTAAGTAGCTAAGGGTGCAATTGTCACGTCAAACAGAGCAATTTGAAAATTAGGTCAAAATCCTATTTAAAAGCCAAAAGGGTCATTTTCTCCTTCCAACTTTAGAATTTATAAAACCTTTGCAGGAGAAAAATTGTGGTCCCATCACAAAATCATTGATTCAAGTGCATGAGGAGGCACAACCAGCCCCAAAACTATCTGCCTCAGTAAGCAATCAAAAAACCTCCTCGTTGATTCAATTGTTACAACTTTTCATTGAATTTTTAGATATTTTTAGTCATTTTTAAGCCATAGGTCTCATTTTCTCATATGGGCAAGAAAATAACCTCATATGACAAATTGCTATAAAATGGTGTGTTGTACCAACCCATGAGATTTTTTGTATGGGAAGCACCCTTGACTCATATGATTCTATTCTTGAAAGTCTAGAATGTCATCTGCCTCTTTACTCATATCAAAATGTTTTATTATATGGGCTGTAAAATTTTCTCATACCAGTTCCTATGTCAGTGATGATATATATAATTTTTTTGTATGGAGGATAATAGCCTTTTTTTTGTCTGATCGCCAAAATTTGTCTTCTTTGGTCATAGATTTAGATTCCTTGGCATGTTTTAAAGATTATCTAATAGTCATTTTTCTTTTGTTTAGCATTTTAGCTAGATTTAGATCATTTACTAATGATTTACCATTGTTTTGTTTATGTAGGCACAACTTCTTGATATATAGTTCTGATCGACCGACCCATTGACCATGAGGTTAGTGAGGGATTTATCAGATGCGCAGATAGGTCACATAAGAGAATGTGGATTCGGATAGTTTCTTGATATGCTCGATATCTGTGTTAATCACAAGTTTATCACAACTTTGGCTGAGAATTTTCATAGTGAGCATAATACCTTTCAACTGCCTACTGGGGAAATCACTATCACTCCTGAGGACATCTACAAGATCCTTTAGATTTCATTTATTGGGGAGAGAGTGAAATATGAAATGACTCCATGACATTATATTCAGGCCCTAATACAGGTGTTCAATGATCACACCCTTCTAGACAATTATATCACCTAGGATGGCATGGTGATCAAATATGGAGCTCAGTTTCCTCTTATGGAAAGATTCATTAGTTATTTTCTATGGTGGATAGAGGCTAGTAGGGATTCCTTTACAAATGGGGTCGAGTATTGGAGAGCCTTCTCACTAGGCTGGAGAAGTTAGGTTGGGGTGAGTGTTTACTCGCACAGATGTATCATGAGATGTACGAGGTGATATACCAAGGTGAAAGAAGGATGGCTATAGAAGTACTTGTTTTACAGGTATGGGTGTGGGAGCACCATCCGATCATTAGGATAGTCATAGATGACTCCCAATAGGATGGTCAACCTTTTATATATAGGTATGCAAGATTTATTACAAAGCCTTACTTGGGGAAGACTGACTATTGGAAGTGTCACCTTGATGATTTGAGTACATCAATTTGCAAACAATATTGGGGGATAGAGGCCTGGGGAGATTGGAGGTCCAAGAGGAGAGACCTATTTATTTCTCATCTATTTATTGGGAGGACCTCCTCCATTACTAAGCTTTTTGTTGTCTCTCAGGTATTGAAGCAGTATGGATGTCCCCAAAGAATATCGCAGGAGTTTAATGCCTATGTTCTTTTCTCAAACAAGGAGTGGAAAGGATGGAATCCTAAATTATCTCCCTCCCTTTTAGTACAAGAGAGCACACAGTTGCAAAGGGCAGCCTGGGATTATTTGGATGATATTGTAGATGTCAAATTCACTCCACAGTACAGGGATTAATTTGCACAACATCATTCTAGAGTTATACCGATCCGGCCAAGAGAGTGTCACAGATTAATGAGGAGGATTCTCCTCCATGAGATTAGATATTTTTAGATGGAGGACAAAGGGCTCTGGTTCCTAGGAGGGAAGGAGGACATTGTTGTGCTAGCTTTAGTAAGGCATCGATATCAGGACAATAACGTCAGCGCGGGGAGGGTTGGAATTTAGGATCAATTTGAGTTGATGTCCCTCCCGTAGGTATAGTAGATTTGGATATGGGCGACGTACCACATGGTAATAGGGGTGATTAGGGATTCTAGAGGATACAGAAGAGGAGGGATGCACAGGTTGGTGAGGAGGAGGGGCCTAGGGAGAAGACTCCATAAGATATGATTCCTACCTTGAGAGGGTTGGTTAGAGTGCTAGAGATATAGTTGGAAGTGGTGTAGGCACATATAGTCAAGCAATATTGCATGATTGTAGACATGGTCTAGTGCATCCATGGATTGATCACAACCCAAGATCAGATTCAACATGTAGTGACTCACAAGGGGGCTAGAGTTGCTTACTATTATGCTTTGTCTATTGCAGTTATTCCTAAGGTAAATAGAGTGCCTCCGTACTCACAGTCTGCTTCTATATCTAAGGGAGCTATCCCTCCACCTCCTACTAGAGTTGAGGCTCCACCATCACCTCCTCATGATAGTTGTGAGGGAGGGAGTGAGCCTTGATATACCTTTCTCTATCTTATCCCGCTTCTGATTTTTGAGATACATTGATGTATACATTATTCATTTGCATTGAGGATGCACATTTTGTTTGAGATCACATGATCACACTTTTTTAGGCATATATATACATACATATATATATATATATATATACATACATATATATATATATATATACATATATATATTGTCTACACACACACACACACACACATATATATATATATGTATATATATATGTATATATATGTATATGTATATGTATATATGTATATATATATATACATATATACATAATATATATATATATATACATACATATATACATATATATACATACATACATGCATATATATATATATATATATATATATTTATTATCGACTCATGCTAACCTTTGGATCTTTTGTTTTGGAGTTTTCTAGTCACTGATTCTAGTGCCAATTTGATGACCATCTATTGAGAATCAAACTCGCTTCATCTAGGAAACAATAATCCAATTTTGGGGGTTTTTGCATTATAATATAGTTCAATTTGGTGATTACTAACCCCTAAGCTAATGGTTTATTGAGTGTTTGGTTGTTTTCAGGTTGATAGTACATTTACACCACATAATACTATCATAAATGGCTAGGTCTCTATTGTCAATCAAGACTTGGCGAGGCCTAAAAGTGGGGAGGTGACAATAGGGATGACTATAAGAGAGTAATTAGAGAGGTTATCCTTATAATTAGATTCATAATATTTTTTAATGGATGAAAGGGCCTTTCCAGTATCTAAATCCACAAGGGGGCAATAGGGTCCTCTCAAATGTGATCCCTTCTCCCAAAATCCACAACTTTTTTGATATTAGAGACCACACCATCAAGAACCTTACTCTTCTTTGTTCAAAATTCTCTATCCTTCTCTAATGTGAAGACCCTTATTAATAATATCTTCAATCCTTTTTCTAGTAGCTGACAACCATTTGAATTTTTCAATAATAATTCATTGGGAATTTTGTTTTGTGTATATAGACGGCTTTCAGAAGAAGATTCCCCCTATTTCGAACATCCACTATCAATAGGGGTGATATCATCATTAGGGTAAGAACTAGAGACCTATGTATTATAGTTTAATAATTGGGATTGATCATCATTTCTGAGAGCTTCTTTGAGGGCATCCCATATATTAGAAATAGAATCTCTATGGGGGTTATTTTCCTTAAAAGGGCTATGGTCTACACTCAAGGAACAATTATTATGTACACCATTCCCAACCACATTCAAATGAGGGATTACTTGGAAGTTCTTGTTTAGGAGATTAGGGATCTTTCCCTTGATACTGATGGTACTCTCAAATTTTGGAGAAATTTGGAGTGACCCAGTTGAAATTTTCTCTAAGACACAAAGTTACTACCCCTGGAAACTTTTGAGAAGGCCTACTTTGGGAGTAAGTAAAATGAGACCCATAGATTATTTTGAGAAAATTCTTGGAGAAAAAATATGTTCAGCACCTATCATTGAGCCAATGTATTGGTTTATAGCTTTCAGAAGTCAGATTGGATATGTTTTTGAGACAACTATTTGGAGGTGTTGACACAAATCTGTACTTTGAACAGTTTCAGATTTTAGTAAGTGACCCACTTTGGAGGTTTGCATATGAGGCCTAGTTGAACCATAAAACATGAGCATTGTATTAAGACATTGTATACATGAAAGTGAGTCTTCATGTCCATTTTCCAGACCCCTGTGACTTCATTTAAAATGCTTTCTATGGCCATTATATTTGCATTTTATTATGCTTTTGTGGGTGTGAAATGAAACAGTATAAATTACCCTACTTTGGGGTCCTACAGTTTGCACCTAGTAGAATGTCACAAGTAATTGAATGTTCCCCTATTTCATAATCAGGGAAATGTTCCATGGTGCGGTTTTTTAGACCATGGTCAATCCATTTGGCCATTTTTCTTAGCTAGTTCCAAATCCAACTTAAGCAGTTTTACTGTGTTTGAATTAAGAAATTTATCAGGAGGCTGAATTTGAGGGGTAGTGTTTCTTAAATAGTTGATCTTCAAAAAAAATCTAATTGAGACTTTATTTTCTCTATGTAAATGAATCCATGTTCAAGTTTTCAGATTCTAAGGTGTTCATTTGATGGGTTTATGAAGTCACATCCAATTTTTAGTGGTGAAACAGTAATGTTTTCCAGGAGGCCAACTTTGCATATTGATATTTTCGTTCCACTTAATAGTCATGATAAGTGAGTTGCTTCTCTAAATTCTATGTATGAAGGTGTACTAACATGGAAAGTTTCAAGGCTCCAGCAATTGATTTTCTATGTTTCACGAGACAATTCCAAAGGCAGCTTGTTATGTTTTGCATCTATATCTTTGGAATGTTTTAGAGTGACTATGTTGGGTAAGCAATATCCAATGTTTGGGTTGGATTCAAATGAAAAAAAATTTCGTACATATTCATTATATACGGATGAATCAATGTGCCCAGTGGCAAATTCTCTGAATGAATTTTAGTATTTTTCCAAGGTTCTTTTCAGGAGTGTTTTCAATTTTGTGTGTACGTGTGCATTTGCAGAGAATTTGAAGGGACAGTTTGTTTTTCCCAATCCTGAAGGTGTCTCTCAAATCCGTTTAGCGTCTATACTCACATGTTGGAAGTGAGAACATGTTTCAAAATGCATGGTTCTAGGAAGTCATTTGATCACTTTTTGAATCCAATTCCAGAGGCTATTTGTTGTTTTCAGGGTCAGTTTGCATAGATGAAAGCTCGTGTGCATTAAGCAGAATTATACAATTTTTTACCGACACCTTCACTGCCTTTGTGTACAATATAAATGTTATAAAATAGAGGCATGGGTGTTCATCTTATATGGTCGTAACACCTAATGGATTTATGGAAAGAATTTAAGGGTCTTCAAAAAAGGCATGAAAATGCATTGGACAAATTTTATTGAGAAATCCTGATCTCATTTCTATGCCATGAACACGCGAGACACACTAATTTTTTTTTCTTAGGGAGAAGCGACATTTGAACCTACAAGCATGGAAGAAGTGAAGGGGTATGCTCAAAATCCAATAACCTTTGCTAGCATCCTCATTGCCTACGGTGTTTGAAGAATTTTTAATGAAATATAAACTTCATCAAAGCATTAGTGATGTAGAGCATGGGAGTATTGACCGTGTTGGTTGAGGCTTTGGAACAAGGTGAAGACAAAAATAAACCTTTTTGAATAAGGCCTTTAGGAAAAGGCACATGGTTGGTGTTTTTCTTGAAAACTTGGAAGTTCTAAAGAAACATATGGTCATCCACCAAGTCAGTGATGATAAGCAGTTTTTTGTAACTTACAATAAAATGCATTGGGTGAATGAAAATATAGTCTTCTCCTTCTAGCCCACACCAAACTATGGAAGAAAATACAAGGCACGTGAAATGTTTGACAAAATTTTCAAAGAAATTTCAATGGTTGGTGTAAAGTGTAATCCAACAGACTTTTCCATTCTCTTTATTGCCCGTGCCAAGCATGGAGGTATTTTAAACAAAATACGGGCATCTCATTAAAACCTACGCAAGGGATTGGTGTAATGCTTTGTGACATTTTCAAGAAAATGCAATTTTCTGGAAAAACCCAACAGATCTCCCTTCCTGTGCCAATCATGAAGGATTTCAAAATACGGGTATGGACTTTATCTTTTAAAAATGGAAGCTTTTAAACAATGTTTGGTCCTTCATCATGCTACACACCATTTTTGGTGAAAATATTTGTAACTTGCAAATGCAAATTGGTGGGTGTAAAGCTAGTGTTCTCCCAGCCCGCAAAAAATCTAGAGCCTACCAAAATAGAGTGTGGACATCCATAAGAAAGTTGTGCAGGACATGTTCAAAATGGGTTTAGTGAATTGGTTTTTGGAAACTTCCAAGCGTGTGCAATGCGGCAGGTGTAGAGGTTTTAATGCTACAAATTTTTGACAGTATTCTCCTTGTTTGTATGCAAACTTGGAAGAAATGAACTAGATTATTCACTTCCATCATGTGTGCACCATTTTGATGAAAATGATTTGTAGATTTCAAGAAAATGTAATTAGCAGGTGCCCAGAGGGTATTTTTAGTCAATAGAACTATGAAACCATATATCCTACATGCTTGGTGGGAGGTATTTTCAAGGTGTTTCTATATAAAAACACTAATTAGGTTAAATGAATCAGAGCAAGAAGCCTTTTGGAAACTGTGCTCAGTTGGACAATGTGACAAGCTTGGAGAATAAAGAAATTTTGTAGGCCCACGCCTAGTTGGAAGTGATATGGAAGATACATGTAAGGCCCGCGTGGTTCACTGGATGGTGGTGATAGGTGTTGTAAGGGTGTGATTGTGGGATGACGTCAGGGGCATGCCCAATCAGATCACGTGATTTCCCAATGATCCAGGTGTAAATGATACATGCGCCAAAAAGGCATTTAGGTGGCCGACAAGGGCATTCCATAGCCAATGGCAGAGCAACATGTAGCGTGACCAATAGACTCCTGTGCAAAATAATAATTTTAAATGCATATTTGTAACTTTAACTTTAGATTTATTTTAAAAGTTTGCACAATATAAGTGATTTAAATGATTTAAATTTGCATAGGTATAACACAGAGTGGACCAACATTGTTGAAATATTATTATTTCAAAATGATAAATATGTTTTCATGGAAGGATTTTTCCATATTTTCAAGGTGCAGAACAGAGCACAAAGTGAATCAAGTTTGTTGAGAGGATGCATGGAAATGAGACCAGATTATGTTCTTTTAAAGTGGAGAAGATATTGTGCAAAATAGTTATTTTTGAGAGGAGACACATGTCAATCAGAGGTTAATTCTAAGTTTCTTCTTCTTCTATACATTCTTTTCTTCTTCATTTTGTAAGGGTTCCACTTTTTGGAGTTCAAAGAGGGATTGCCAATTTTAGGTTCCAAGGGAGGTTCCAGATTTTGGTGAGTAGAGATCCAAAAAAATTTCAAGTTTTGAGTCTAATTTTTCTCTATTTTATGTAAAGATTTTTGTGTGTTTTTCCATTTTTTATAGGTTTGAATGCAAAGTTATAGAAATGGGGATTGAAGAAATGTTAGGCCTTCTGAGTTGTATTTGCAATATTTTATGAGATTGTGTCCAGTTATTATGCACTTGATCATTTGAATAGAGATATCAAGGATGTTTTTGTTCATCTCTACAAATTCCTTGTAGTTGTGTTATTTGCACATTGATCTCTCTCAAAGAGCAAAGAGTTAAATTTCATTGTTCAAGTAATTGTGGTTTTAAGTATTTGATCTAGATGAGTGAAGTAGAATTTCATAATCTCATGAGGGGACAACTAATGTAAGGCATTATCTCTTTGTGTGTCCATGAACTAAAGTCTATTTGTTAAGATATTTCCTTTTATGGCTCCGTATTTGACTCTATAGCCCTAGAGAAGGCACTGACCTTTTTGTTGATTCGGAGATACTCAAAACTTAATATAAATCAGAATATCATTTACCTTTTGTGTTGTTGAGAGTTTTGTCTTATGTTTAAGCCAAGATGCAGGTGACTAAATTCTTAGCCATTATTTAGGACTACCTTGGGATATTGTTGAATTGCTTCATGAGAGCATCTACTGTTAGTTGATGGTGTTAGCTGTGTGTTATTGGTTTAATATTGTGCATCAAAGGGTGTCCCCCTAGGTTTATCAGAACCTGAAGTATAGGAGGATCATTTGGATCCTTGTTAATTGATCCTTTTCACCTAAGTGTTCAATAGTTGGAGTTGGCTGCTCTTTAGTATCTATTGCAAGGTGAATGGGTTGTTGTTTTGTAGTTCAGCATAAAAAGAAACCAATAAAATGGCAAGTCTACAAGGGACAACAAGATGCAAAACTCTTGTTGAATTTTTTAAAGAATATTTGGTGTTGTGAGATAGAGTCAAGGTATTTAGAATATGCAATTCATTTGAGATCTATTTAAGGATGACCTGGAAGTGATTTCTATTGTATTAAGTTTAAAAGAAGATTTTGTGGCTTTGATGGTTGGAAGAAACCCAAAAATGACTATATGTTGCAAATGACATTTGTTGTTTGAAAATTTTCCTTTGCAAGGAGGTGGTGACTCTAAGTGAAAATAACCAGATGGATTTGTAAGAAATTTACAAATCTACCATGTTTCCAATTAATGAAGAATGAGAGAAAGAGCTACAATTCCTTTCTAGGTAATCCTCATGTTTCTATGAGAATAGAAAAGTTCCTTACAAGGTGAAGAAGTCACTAAAGAAATCAAAGTAGGTCTGAAGTTTGTCATACTTCCTATTTTAAATTTCAGTCATCAAAAAATGAAAAGTATGTTATTGACTGCATAGTTGAATAGAAGAATTTGTGAAAGGATAAGATGTCTTGTTAAATGAATGGTTCAATGGAGATTTTGAATTTAATGGATTTAGATATGTTTCCTAGATCTAAAAATTATTTGACAGATCTTGAAGAAATTCTTAGGGATATTGCACTATTAAATCAAATCCTCAAAAAGGAAGCCATATTGTTTTTAAGAAAACATGTAGGAGAGAGGAAGGAAGAATCAATATATTTGTTTTATAAAAGGTTTTGTATTTCGTTTGATGAGCTTCTAGTGGATGTTGAATTTCAAGGATCAACATGTATTAATTTATTTCTAGAGCTTTGTGTACTTGAATTAGTCAATTGGCATGCGTCCCTTAGAGAAGAAGGTAATGACCATGCTAGAAAATGGATAGATTAAATTGAGAAATATGAATATGAATTTGAAAATGCACTTTCTCATGACTGTAGTTATGTTGATGATGGATTCAATGAATATTAAAATAGTGAAGATGAATCTATAGTTGAAAATGTTTCAGTTAAATCTATAGATTTTTCTTCTCTCGGCATAATAATGCAGATTTATCTTTTCATCTTAAGGAAGGTGAAAGCATTAGTAATTGTTATGATATTAATTAGCTCAGCCTTCAAGATGTTTGTAACCAAACTAATGAATTTTCTACTCGGCATGTCATATAATATTGTCGTGAATAACCAGAGGATGTTTATGATGCAAATATAAGTTTTTATGATGAATGCTTTGCACAGAATGACATTAGCCAATAAGTTTTAATTCTTGCCTCTGATTGGAAAGATATTTGCAACATTGACAGAGAAGCCAAATAAAATGAAAATTGGTTCCAATGTCCACTGAGTAGTGAGAAAATTTCAGAAATGTTAGCTGTTAATTTTTAGAGGTATGCACCTAAAGTGGACTCTACTTTGCAATACCCAGTTGATATATGCTTTGATAATGATGACATGTTGATGGGTGTGAAGTATGATACATATCCTGATTTTTCTTTTCCTACCTTTAAGTCAAATAATGTGCAAGATCAAAATGCATATGAATATGAGAAAATTGCAAATTTTGTGTATGATGAATATGAAGACTCATATGATGACGTAAGTTTTGACTTGGGTAGACTTTGCACGAAAGAATTCAGTGCTGATTTTTCTTTTGAAGAAAGTGATAAGTCTACATGTCTTTTCTTAGATTGGCAAATGATAAGTGAGCCATTGTTTGATGATACATTTTCATGTTTAGAAGATGATGATAGAAGTTGTGATCAGGAAGTTGTCTCCATTTTTATGCATTCAAGGTTTTATTTGAATGTGTTTCATTCTAGTTTGAAATTTTTTATAAATGAGATTCATTCTTTGGTGCGAACTAGTATGTAGAATATGTCTGATGTTTCCAGCCACATGAAGGGGTTGTAATTTTTCTCTTTTCAGTGTGACAGTGGTAGTGAAAGGTGTGACAGTTTTGTTTTGCACAATGATCAACAGTCTCATCAGTTTGATGACTTTATGTTTCTATTTGATGGTGAGAATGGCGATTTCATTTTATATGATATGCTAAAAACATACATGGCAGTATTTTTTATCGTGCAGTTGGAAGTAGTGATCTTAGTTTACTTGTGGTACATAGAGATGAGAATCAGATATTTGATAGAGATAAGTATTGATTTCAGTTTTGTGGCTTGGGGCCATTTTTAAATAGTACGTATATTTGTACAGTTGCTTTCCTTTCGACAAAGTTTGGTGTGCAGTTTTAAATAAGGAACCCAAATTTTTAAGTGAAGAGAAGTAATATGGTTGAAATGATTGGTCTTCTCCACCATGAGATTCTAAGTCCTCAATATTCCTACAAGGGGCATGCATCCCCAATCATAGCCACTAGTGGTACTCTCAAATTTTAGAGAAATTTGGAGTGACCCAGTTGAAAATTTCTCTAAGACACAAAGTTACTACCCCTGAAAACTTTTGGAAAGGCTTACTTTAGGAGTAAGTAAAATGAGAGTCGGAGACTATTTTGATAAAATACCTTGAGAACATGTCCAACAACTATCATTGAGCCAATTTATTGGTTTAAAACTTTCAAAATTTAGATTGGATATGTTTTTGAGATAGCTATTTGGAGGTGTACACACAAATTTGTACTTTGCACAGTTTTAGATTTTAGTAAGTGATCCACTTTGAAGGTTTTTATTTGAGGCCTTGTTGAGCCATATGAAATGAGGATTATCCCAGGACAATGTAGAAATGAAAGTTAGTCTTCAAGTCCATTTTGAAGACCCCTCTTATTTCATTTGATAAGTCTCCTAAGGCCATTTTGTTTGCATTTTATTTTGCTTTTATGGGTGTGAAATGTAACAATAAAAGTACCCTACTTTGGGGTCCTACAATTTGCACCTAGTAGAATTTGACAACAAATTGAATTTTCCCCTATGTTATAATTATGTAAATTTTCCATCGTGCGGTTTTTCAGACCATTGTCAATCCATTTGGCCATTTTCTTAGCTAGTTCGAAATCTAACTTATGTAGTTTTATTGTGTTTGAATTCATAAAGTTGTCACGAGGTTGACTTTGAGGGGTAGTGGATCTTAACCAATTGATTTTCAGAACAAGCTAATTGAGACTTCATTTTATCTATGTGTAAATGAATCCATGTTCACGTTTTCAGGTTTTAAGGTGTTCATTTGATGGGTTAATGAACTCACATCCAATTAGGAATTATCCAATTTTCAGTGGGTTCAGAAATACAGTTATCCAGGAGGCCAAATTTGCATATTGATATTTTGGTTCCACTTAATAGTTGTGATAAGTGATTTGGTTCTCTAAATGCTATGCATGAAGGTGTACTAACATGGAAAGTATCAAGGCTCCAGCAATTAATTTTCTATGTTTCATGAGAAAATTCCATAGGCATCTTTTTATGTTTTTGCATTTGTATCTTTGCAATGTCTCAGATTGAATATGTTGGGTAAGAAATAACTCACATTCAGGTTACATTCAAATGAAACCATTTTGCGTACATATTCAATATATACAAATGAATCAATGTGCCCAGTGATAGATTCTCAGAATGAGTTTTAGTGTTTTTCCAAGATGCTTTTTGGTAGTGTTTTGAATTTTGCGTTGACGTGTGCATTTGTAGAGAATTTGAAGGGACTATCTTTGATAGTTTTTTCCCCAATCCTAAAAGTTTCTCTCAAATCCATTTGGTATATATACTCACATGTTGGAAGTGAGCACATGTTTCAGACTGCATGAATCCAGGAAGTCATCTGATCACTTTTTGAAGCCAATTCCAAAGGCGAGTTGTTGTTCTTGGGGTGATTTGCAGAGATATGAAAGCTCACAGTCATCAAGCCAAATTCTAGAATTTTTTACCGACACCTTCACTGCATGTATGTGCAATATAAATGTTATAGAACAAAGGCATGGGTATTGGTCTTATATGGTCGTAACACCTATGGATTTATGGAAACAATTTAAATATCTTTAAACGAGGCACAAAAATGCATTGGAAAAAATTTATTGAGAAATTGTGATCTCATTTTTATGCCATGAATAGGGGAGACACACTAATTTGTGTCGATTTGGGAGCATCAACAGTTTAACCTACAAGCATGGAAGAAGTGAAGGCGTATGCTCAAAATCCAATAACCTTTCCTAGCATCCTCGTTGCCCTTAGTGTTTGAAGACTTTTGGATGAAATATAAACTCCATCAAAGCATTAGTGATGCAAAGCAAGGGAGTATTGACCATTTTGGTTGAGGCTTTGGAACAAGGTAGAGACAAAAATCAAACCTTTTTGAATAATGCCTTTAAGCAAAGGCACATGGCTGGTGTTTTTATTGCAAACTTAGAAGTTCTAAAGTAGCGTATGGTCATCCACCAAGGCAGTGATGAAATTTTTATGTAAGTTGCAAGCAAATGCATTAGGCGGATGAAAAGCTATTCTTGTCCTTCCATCCTGCGCCAAACTGTGGAAGCAAATACAAGGCATGTGAACTATTTGACAATCTTTTTGAAGCAAGTGTAATGGTTGGTGTAAGGCATAATCCAATAGACTTTGTCATTCTCCTCACTACCCACGCCAAGCATGGAGGTGTTTTGAACAGAGTACGGGCATCTCTCAAAAACCTGTGCAAGGATTTGGTGTAATGCTTTGTGACATTTTCAAGAAAATGCAATTTGCTGGAAAAAGCCAACACATCTCCCTTCCTGCACCAATCATGAAGGCTTTAGAAATAGGGGTATGGACTTTTATCTTTTAAAAATGGAAGCTTTTAAATAGAATTTGGTCCTTCATCATGTTGTGAACCTTTTTTGGTGAAAAGATTTGTAACTTGCAAATGCAAATTGGCGGGTGTAAAGACAACTTTCTCCCAGCTTGAGCCAAATCTAGAGCCTGCCAAAATAGAGTGTGGACATCCATAAGAAAGTTGCATAGGACATGTTCAAAATGAGTTCAGTGAATGGGTTTTTGGAAACTTCCAAGTGTGTACAATGCGGCGGGTGTTAAGGTTTTAATGCTGCAAATTTTTGACAACATTCTCCTTGTTTGTATCAAACTTGGAAGTAATGAAATAGAATATGCACCTCCATCATGTGTGCACCATTTTGGTGAAAAGGATTTGAAGATTACAAGCAAATGTAATCAGCAGGTGTGCAAAGAGTAGTTTTGGTTAACAGAACTATAAAACCATATATCCCACATGCTTGGTGGGAGGTGATTTCAAAGTGGTTTTATATGTAAACACTTGTTAAGAAAAATGAAGAAGAGAACAATGGATTTTGGAAAATCTGCTCGGTTGGAGGATGTGGAAAACTTTAAGTCTAAAGAAATTTTGTGCCTCCGCACCCAGTTTGAAGTGATAAAATTTTGTGTGCCTGCACCCAATTTGAAGTGATATGGAAGACACGCATTGGGCCCATGATGATTACTAGATGGTGGTGACATTAGAAGGGAACAATTGTGCGATGATGCATGGGCATGTCTAGTCAGATCACACGTTTTCCCAAGGAGCCAAGTGTAGATGATGTAGTTGCCAACAGGGTATTTAGGTCATCGACATGTGGAATTTGGAGCTAATGGAAGAGTGACAAGTGGTATGACCAATAGGCTCCTATGCTATAGGTATAACATAGAGTGGACAAGCAATATTGAAATATTATCATTTCAAAATAATAGATATGTTTTAATAGGAAGATTTTTCAATATTTTCATGGTGCAGAATAGAGTAGCAAATGAATCAAGTTTGTTGAGAGGATGCATGGAAATCAAATCAGATTATGTTCTTTTAAAGGGGAGAAGAAATTTTGGAAATCAATTTTTTTTTAGAGGAGACACATGTCAATCAGAGGTTAATTCCAAATTTCTTCTTCTTCTATATATTCTTTTCTTATTCATTTTGTAAGGGTTCCAGTTTTTGGGGTCCAAAGAGAAATTGCCAATTTTAGGTTCCAAGGGAGGTTCTTGATTTCGGCGTGAGCAGAGCTCCACAAATTTTGAAGTTTCAAGTCTAAACTTTCTCCATTTTATATAAATATTTTTTTTCTTTTCTAGTTTGTAGAGGTTTGAATGCAAAGTTATCGAAATGGGGATTGAAGCAATGTTCAGCCTTGTGAGTTGTATTTGCAATATTTTATGAAATTGTCTCTAGTTATTATGCATTTGATCATTTGAATAGACATATCAAGGATGTGTTTGTTCATCTCTGCAAATTCCTTGCAGTCGTCTTATTTGTGCATTGATCTCTATCAAAGTGAGTTAAATTTCCTTGGTCAAGTAACTATGGTTTTAAGTATTTGAGCTGGAAGAGTGAAGTAGAATTTCATAATCTCATGAGGGGAAAACTAATGTAAGGCATTATCTCTTCACGTGTCCATGGGCTGAAGTCTATTTGTTGAGATATTTCCTTTTATGGCTATGTATTTGACTCTGTAGCCCTGTAGAAGTCACTCACCTTTTTTATCCTAGGGATACTCAAAAGTTAATATAAATCAGAATATCATTAACCTTTTGTGTTGTTGAGAGTTTTGTCTCATGTTTAAGCCAAGTTGCAGGTGACTGAATGCTTAGCCAGTATTTAGGACTGCCTTGGGTTATTGTTGAATTGCTTCATGAGACAATCTACTACTCATTGATGTTGTTATCTATGTGTTATTCATTTTATCTTGTGCATCAAAGGGTGTCCTCCCCTAGGTTTAGAAAAACCTAAAGTGTAGGAGGATCATTTGGATCCTTTTTAATTGGTCCTTTTCACCTAAGTGTTTAATAGTTGGAAATGGTTGTTCTTTAGTATCTATTGTAGGATGAATGGGTTGTTTTATATTTCAGCATAAAAAGCAACTAACAAGTACTAGAGTTTGAGAAATCACCCTTGTTTTTAAGTAGAGGGAAATTTATCCTTAAATGTACCTCTCTATTTCACAAAAATCATGCATTTATACCCCCTAGGAACTCAGTAGGGCACACCATAGTATCAATTTCTAACTCAATCTTTAGAACTTATGACAAGTTAAGGCCGAGGTTGATAGAAATTAATAATCTAATAATCTAGGATATGTGTGGCGAAGTATTAAAGGCATTTCAGCCATCCTAATCATATTGCTAATAGCTTCCATGGTCTTGGGGACTAGATTCCAAATATATGGTAGGATATTCTAAATTCTAACCCATCTAAGGTATGATAGTGATAGAAATTTATTATTGTTCACCTCTAAATACCAACATATAGATTGGAAACAATAGGAGCTGATATTCTAGAACTTTTTCATAACAAATTCCTTCTAGTTGAGAGGGTCTTTGAAAAATTTGGAAACAAACCCTTCTAAACCATCCAAAAATTTGTATATTGAAACCCTTGTTTTTTGAACCAAATGTTATGCATCCAATCATTTAAGAAATTACAAGAGGACATTTTCATTATATCCTGAGATGCAAGGAAAATATACTACATCTCTAAGCCTAGTTTTTTGCTTTTCAATCATAGAGGTCATTTGGACATTTGGCCCAACAATTAAAGTGGAAACATAGAGACTCTTACCACATCCTTGTATATCCTCTTTCTTGGTTGTTGGTTGGGATGACACCTGGAAAAAAATATCCTTCAGGAAAAATCTACTCTGAAACCACAACCTCCTTGAATAGCACCTTCAACATAAGGAGAATGGGGAAATCTATGAGAATCATTCTCCATAAAACCCTACACCAATCTTGAGAAATAACTTCCCAAATAACTATAGTGGGAAGGAAAAATTAAGATGACCACCTAACATCTGGTCGAGCATTTTCTTGCATACATTGGATGGCCTCCTCTTCGAATCTCAAGGTTTTGAAGTTTTAGAGTCTATTTCCTTCCTCTTCTTCGATGACCAAATTTTAATTCACCTCTTATGTGTTTTTTTTGGTTTATTTCAAATTAGTATTTCATTATTTTATTTCTCTAACTGTTGTGTTAGCTAGATAAATTGAGATAAGTTTTAACTTTTAAAGTTGTAATCTACATTTTGGTTTAGATCTTAGAATATAAATATCTTGAAAAAATAAAATTCTTCAAAAAGTAAACATTCTTTAGAGAGACATCATCATATTGAGAGTTAACTACTGAAATTGTCTTTGTTGGTCAAAAAATATAGAAATAAACTAACTCTAACATTTTGGAGGCTCTCTAGGATTTTCTAGTTTAAAAGTTTTTTGTGTGAATTTTCCTATAACATATGCTTCAGAAAATTAACTCTATGTAGTGATGGGTACAAAACCATATACTATATTCTAATTGTACATTTCCCCTAGCAACTTGAGGTTAATAAGGCCAATATTTTTATGCCATAATTAATTAACTTAATTAGGATTTGAAATTAAGTCATTCCAAGAGTTTTTCCTCAAGTAAAATAATTGAGTTATTTCATATAGATCCATCACATACCATTTTCCCTTACTCTCAAACGCCTCTATGAGTTCTTTATTAAAAAATAACCTTCACATTTCAAGATAATATTTCTCTTTAGTCCTATACCATCCTGAAAAGTTATCACCCATTATTGGATGTCTTTTAGGACCTACAAGACCCCATTTTATTGATTCCTAGATATGGAGGTCTTTATGCTTGATTTCCTGCATCTTTCCCTTTTTTCCGTGAGGCTTTGCACACTAGACGAACCCCATAATCACTTTGAAATTAACTCCTTTGGGACTTGGTCGACCCAAGTTGGCCTTATACTAGACAAGGTCAACCCAATTCATCCTTTTCCTTGGGATTTTATTTTATGTGGGCTGTAGGCCCTATGCAAGAGTGTTTTATTCCTCGATCCTAGTGTGGTCATCGTGGCAATTTTGAATCCCAAAATGAGTATAAAATAGGGTCTTCTCCTCTCATTTTGGAATCCAATTATTTATGAAATATATCCACATACATATAAAAAAATCCAAATTTAAGGGTTATTAATTTGATCAAGATCAAGCAACCAAGCATTTGATTTGTGCAATTGAAGTTGTGGATTCAAAATTTGAAGGCAAGCATCCTATTGACGATCTCCAAGTCTCCAAGTCTTCTTCCATTCAAACAAAGGAAATATTATCTACTTGATGCAAGTTTCTCTCCCATGGTGGCCTAGTAGAGGAGTTATCAAGAAAGCTAGAAGATCCATTCATCTTCTCCATCCATGATTTCAAGCATACATTCATTGAAGATATAGGATTGGAAAGTATAGATCCAGTGTATTTGTGGTGCAAGAGCACCCATTATACAAATATAATCAGGATGTCCAAGGTTATTGGTTCAATATATTTAGGTAATTTATTATTTATAAAGAATTTATGTATGTATTTAAGTTCATTTTTATCCAATGGAGTCATAATCTAAGGCTACTTGAGTCATTTGTGTAAAAGTTCCATAGTTGTCCATTTAGAACCTAGAGGGGTAAAAAAAATTCAAAATAATGCAAACATTCCATAAAAGGGAATAATTGTTTGTAAAATGTCATTTGATATGTTTATAAATTTTTTGTCAATTTTTGACATCATTATGTGAAAATATCACAAAAGTTGTCAAGAAGAAGAAAAGTTGCAAAAATGCAATAATGTAAAATTGCATTAAAAGTTGTAAATGGAAGTTGAAAGGTCTTTGAGGTATTTTTAAGGTCAAAACTAACCAAGAGGATATAAAAGGTTGTATTTGTTCGAACAAAACATGAATAATAGTTTTGAGCAACTTGTGTATTAAAAAATCTTGTTATTTTGATAGTTTCCATTGTTAATTTTCTATTTCAAGGCCTTGTACAGACTTGTACGGCCTCAAAACCATGTATAATTATTATATTTATATATTAAGATGAATTATCTTCCTTATTGGTTTGGTTTGGATTGATTTCATTGAGAAATGAAGTTATGGACTTTTTGCTGAAAGTTGTTGATTGCAGATTTGAGATCTTCTGGAAATAGTCATATTGCAGCATTTGTTACAAACTTATATGGAATAATTAATACCTATAATTAGATTTATTTGAAATATACATGAGTTATCTTTCATTTTACTTTGGTTTGACTCAATTTCATTTAGATTTGAGAATGTTATGTTGATTTCATTGAAAGAAGTTTTGAAACCCTTCATGACTGGGTGGACAGAAAAGGTTGGTGTGTTCATCTTGAATCCACCAATGGAAAGATATATATCTTATATTTTTGGAACTATATTCATATATCTTTAATATTTTTTTTTCATTTTAAATGGATGTATATTTTGTGAGATATTTGATGCCCTAGCAACAGGAAGACAGAAACATTGTTGTGTATCCCTATTTTATGACAGTGAAATGGGTCTCGCTGAAAAGACCATAACTATTAAATGAACCATTGGATTTGACTAAATTAAGGGTATGTTTTAAAAATTCTAGTTAGTCACATTATGACTACATGTATTAGACAACTATTATCAGCGTAAAAAGTTATCATAATAGAATACAGACTATCAAATATACCAGAAATTAGCTGACATGGTTCAATGGATTACTATGAATGTTTGTATGTGGGTATTGGATGTAGTTAGGTATAGAGATAGAAGATAATTTTAAAGAATCATTTAAATGAATTTTGTTCTTGTTGAAAGATGATCTTTGATTATGGATGAACAAACAAAAATTTATTGGTTAGTGAACTTGTTATGGGTGAATATGTATGCCTCTAAGAAAATGAAGAAACAATATTGATGTTTGGATCTCATGATGGATTTGGGATCCTAATATGTTGGTTGTTGGATGCTCTTCATCATAATTAGTATCAGAGCTAGAAGCTCTTGAGAGTGTGAGGGGTGGAAACTCACAACAGGACCTAGCCCAAGGAATATTTTTATTTGATTCTTGCTTATGAGTTTTTGGTTATAGGTGCTCATCCACTATTTGTAGATTGACAGACGTGAAGGTCTATCAAACAGACCATAGGAGGTGGTCCATAGCCAGAGGAGATGGTCCAATTGTTTTCCAAAATTCCTAGGGAGAGAGGCAAGAAATGAATCCTAGGTGAGGCAAGGTTGTTGGTCTGTGATGCAGCATTGGGAGGGTGGACTTATGTTTGTTGAAGCACCATGGAAGCAACCATTACAAGTTCCATCAAAAGGTCGAGTCACAAGTTTGAAGGAAAATAGATAATAGAGGCATCCAAATTGAATTAAATAACACAATAAGATAAAGAGGCATAAAGAGGAAATTATGAATGAACACAAAGACAAATATTTTGGTCTAATTTTTCTTGCAAGTTGTTGGTTCCATGTTTCCAAGAGGACTTGGAAACTTTTGAAGGTCGGTAGTATGGTGTAGGAGCACCCATTGTACAAGACAAATCAGGATTTCCAAGGTCACTATTTGATTATATTTTGATCATTTATTAATTGTAAATAATGTATGTATGTATTTGAGTTCATTTTTATCCAATGGAGTCATAATGTAAGGCTATCTGAGTCATTTGTGTAAAAGTTGCATAATTGTCTGTTTAGAACCTAGTGGGGTCAAAAAAAGTCAAAGTGATGTAAACATGCCATAAAAGGGCATAAATTTTTTTAAAAGGTCATTTGATATTTTTATAAGGTTTTTGTCAAGTTTTGAGGTCATTATGTGAAAATGTCACAAAAGTTGTCAAGAAGATGAAAAGTTGCAAAAATGCAATAATGCAAAATTGCATTAAAAGTTGTAAATGGAAGTTGAAAGGTCTTGGAGGTATTTGTAAGGTAAAAAAATGACCAAGAGGCTATAAATTTTTTTATTTGGTTTAAACAAACATCATTGAGGAGGAGGATAATTTTTTTGAACAATTTGTGTATTCAAAAAGCTTGTCATTTTGATAGTTTCCATTGTTACTTTTCTATTTCCAGGCCTTGTCATACCTATATGGCCTAGAAACCATGTATAATTTTTATATTTAGATATTAAGATGAATTATGTTCCTTATTGGTTTGGTTTGGAGTGATTTCATTACAAAATGAAGTTATGGACGATTTGGTGAAAGTTGTTGATTGCAGATTTGAGATCTTCTTGAAACAATAATATTACAACATTTGGTATTAACGTATATGGAAGAATTAAGAAATATAATTAGATTTATTTGAAATATAGATGATTTATCTTTTATTTTCCTTTGGTTTGATTCGATTTCATTTAGATTTTAGAAAGTTATGTTGATTTCATTGAAAGACGTTTTGAAACCCTTCATGACTAGGAAGACATAAAAGGTTGGTGTGTTCATCTTGAATCCGCCTATGGAAAAATATATATCTTATATTTTTGGAAACTAGACTCATATATTGAAGAATATTTTGGTTTCATTTCAAATGGATGTATATTTTTTTATATATTTGATACCCTAGCAGTAGGAAGATAGAAACATTGTTGTATATCCCTATTTTATGATAGTGAAATGGGTCTCGGTGCAGAGACCATAACTATTAAATGAACCATTGAATCTATCTACATTGGGGATATGTTTTAAAAAATTTAGTTATTCACATTATGACTAGATTTATTGGACAAATAGTTTTGGGGTAAAATTTTATCAATAATAGAATACAGACTATCAAATATGCTAGGAATTAGTTGACATGGTTCAATGGATTACTATGAATGTTTGTATGTGCATATTTGATGTAGTTATGTAGAGAGATATAAGATCATTTTAATGCGATTTTTTCTTGTTGAGTGATGATATTTGATTGTGTATGAACAAACAAAGATTGATTGGTTAGTGAACATGTTATGGATGAATATGTATGCCTCTGAGAAAGTGAAGAAACTATGTTGTTCTTTGAATCTCATGATGGATTTATGATCCTAATATGTTGAGTATTGGACACTCTGCATCAATTTGTGAAGGTGTTCTTGATTCTACAACACATTCAATACATACAAGCATCCTTGTGGACTTGACTAATTATACATCCATCCATGAGGGGTTTCCATGCAAGGTAAATATGATATTTATCTTGTTTATGTAGTTCCTTATTTCATTTCAAGGTTGATTCCTATACAGGGGCTTGACCAAGGCAAGCTCCTTTCCATAAACCTATTCCCCTTTTTTATGCGTGGGTGCAAATTTATAGGTTTTAGATGTGGGAAAATCAGTGATTCAAAACTAGTGACAGGTCAACTACAGATTCCAACAACTTTTGTGCCTCCGGGACAAGGTCAAGTTTGGAAGACAAGGCCGAGTTTGGAGAACAAGGCCAAATTGAGTCAGAAATTTTCTTTGGATATGCAAATTTCACAGTTATAAAGTACAAGTCTCAGAGTTCCAGATCCAAAATGGTTTCCTGTTATAAAACTTTTCTAACAATCTTTTCTAGATTTTTAGTTTTTTCCTCCTCTCCTAGCTTTCAAGGTGAGTTCATTCTCTTTCTTTTCATGTTTCATTTCCTTTTATACATAAGATATGATGCCATATCTTGTTAATAATAAGTTCTTTATCATAGTTTATATTTCCTTTGATAGTTTTGCATATCAATTTACATATTGTTTGCATATTAACAATAAAGGAATCCATCCCCATACTTTATCTTCAAATCTAGGCCTAGCATTATCATCCCTTCATCTTATTTTGGATTTTTCTAATCTAATTTGGGTTTGAGGGTGAATTATTTGGGGATATTCCTAATGTAACATAGGATATTAAACACCCCCCGCATCATATCCATTAGATTTTTGTGAGACATATACCATCAACCCTTGGTTCATCCAATTTATTATATTACATTTTGGTGAACCCCACTTAGTGCATATCCAATCTGATTTTGGTTTTAGATTCCCCTTCTTTGCATTTACATCTCATTTGTATACATTGCCATCATATTTCATTTAAATATAGTCTGTGAGAATGACATCTTTGTTTTATTATGTGCGTTCATCTCTATCTTAAATTTGATAGTTAATGTGCTTGTTCCTTTTGCATATTTATTTCAAATTGCATTACATTCCTCTTCATCTTTATTCCCTTATGAATGAGATTTATCACTTTGAGTCAAACCTATAGCATCTCGGTTTGAAGAAGCCTTAGACTTATGGGTTCCTTTGATCCCAAATCCTCCATCTTTCCTAGGGATCTAGATGAGACCAACATGAATCTTACTGACATCAATCCTATCATGGAGAATAAATCTTCTCATTCTTCTCATGATGATGATGAAGCCTTAAGAGCTCCTCCTATCCAAGTCCAAAAACTTTCCGAAGTCTTTTAAAAGTTTAAACAATGGTTAAGTCAAGACAACTCTAATGCCAAGGATCATATCATTGTAGAATGCTCAAGGAAACCTATTCATAAAAAATAACCATGGTATTGACCTCTTGCATAGTATTTCACATCTCATTGGTAACAATATCAAACCTATTAAGGATTGTGCTCAAGAGTTGGGTTACATACCATCTACTACAAGTGTTGAGACATCTTTGCCTATCTCCACTTCCATTCCCAATATGTCATGATTTTCTATCTATGATTTCAAAACTATTGTCTATCACTCCTAGGGTATGTGCAGGATCATGGTATGACCCCTTTTGACACAATAGAACCTGTTATGACCCCTTTCGACACATTATGACACTTTAGGGAACACTTTATGGTTCTAATGTGTTTAAAGGGGTCATAATTGGTTGTAACTAGTCCTAAGGCATATTAGGACTGGGATTACAACTAATTGTGATCCATTAAGACATATTAGAACCATAAAGTGTGTCTTAAGGGGTCATAGGATCCCTTTGAACACATTACAACCCTTCAGGGCACACTTTATGGTTTTAATGTGTCGAAAGAGTTCATAATAGGTCGTAATGTGTCCAAAGGGTATTAGGACCCTTTACAACCCATTATGACACATTTGGCCATATTATAATGATAAAGTGTGTCTTATGGGGTTGTAATGTGATCTAAGGGGTCATATGACCCATTAGGACACACTTTATTGTTAGAATGTGTCAAAAGGGGTCATAATGGGGCGTAATGGGTCATAGGACCTGTAAGTAGTCTAAGAATCCCTTACATCACATTATGACCCATTAAGACAAATTAGAATCATACAGTGTGTCTTAAGGGGTTGTAATGTTTTCTAAGGGGTTGTAATGTGTGTCCTTAGACCACTTAGGACCCATTGGGGTCCCTTACGACCCCTTAGGATAGAATTTATAGTTCTAATGTTTTGAAAGGGGTCATAATGGGTCGTAAGGGACCCCAATGGGTCCTAAGTGGTCTAAGGACCTTTTATCACCCATTATGACCTATAAAGACACATTAGAACCATAAGGTGTGTCTTAAGGGGTCATAATGTAATCTAAGGGGTTCTATGACCCCTTAGGGCACACTTTATGATTCTAATGTGTCAAAAGGGGGTCATAATGGGTTGTAAGAGTTCCTAATTGGTCCTCAATGGTCTAAGGACCCCTTACAACACATTATGAGCAATACAAATACATTAGAACCATATGGTGTGTCTTAAGGGGTTGTAATGTGTTTTAAGGGGTCCTACGACCCCTCAGGACACACTATATGGTTCTAATGTGTAAAAAGGGGTCATAATGGGATGTAATGGGTCCTAAATCATATTAGGATCCCTTACAATGAATTCTTATCCATGAAAACACATTATAACTATACAGTATTTCCTAAGGGGTCGTAGGACCCCTTAGAACACATTATGACCTCTTAAGACACACTTTACGGTTCTAATGTATTGAAAGAGGTCATAATGGGTTGTAAGGGGTCCTAGGGGGTATTAAGACCCCTTACAACCTATTATGACCCCTTTCAACACATTAGAACCATAAAGTATTTTCCTAAGGAGTCGTAGGACCCCTTAGAACACATTGTGACCCTTTGGGGCACACTTTATGGTTCTAATGAGTGTAAAGGGGTCATAACAAGTTGTAAGGGGTAGTAATGGGTCCTAAGGCATATTATAATCCCTTAAAATGAATTATTACCGATTAAAACACATTATAACCATAAAGTGTGTCCTAAGGGGTCGTAGAACCCCTTAGAACACATTACGACCCCTTAGGGCACATTTTATGGTTCTAATCTCTCTCTCTCTCTCTCTCTCTCATATAAATTAATGAGTTTATTTAAAATACCTTTGAGTTCTTAGAGAAGATAGAGTTATTAATCCATCCATTCTCAAATTGTATAATTAATTTTGGAGTACATCTTATTTCACAAATCTTCTACCCAAATATTGTGGTGATTACACTACTAGATTCTTTTGGTTTGTTAAGTTATACATAATTTGATTAAAATACCTTTGATAGACAACTTTATCAAAGTCAATGCTTAGAGTGATTTCTTGCCAATTTCTCCTTATAGATGAGCACTTGTGGGATATCTTGTTAGATTCCCATCAATAATGAAGGCAAGTTATGATAATAATAATAATAAATATTTTTTTGTTAGTGATGTCTTTCTCTATAGTTGTCAACACTAGTCAACTTAATGTTAAATTCTATAACCTAGTTATAGATTAATTACTCAACGAATTTTGCATAAATAAAGGAAGAATAATGTTTATCTATAGATAATTGGTAACAAACAAAGATCTAAGTTAATTAAGAACAATAAACAACAGAAGAAAATGTGTGCATGAAAAAAAATACATAAAATCTCTATGTACTTGTTGTGACAATCTTGTAATTTTCTATATGAATTCCACTTTAGGTGCAACAATTCATATAGAAAATTACAAGATTGCCACAACAAGTACATAGAGATAATGTCAGGCTCAAAATTCTCTTTCTCTACTCAAAAAATTGTTCTCACCGGACTCACCAAGTCATGCTAATCGGGTAAAAGAATAAAGTTGTGTCACATTTTAGGACCACTTATCAGCACAGCCAAATTTGAGTATTTGTAACAAAAAATTAATTTTTGACAAAAATATGGTCTAGCTAGATTCAGTCTAGCTAAGTTCTAGATAAATGGTTACACTTTTCAAATTGGAAATGTTTATTAAATGGATGTTTTATACCAATTTGGGTCCAATTACCAAAGAAATAAAATTATTTCATAAAAGTGATGTTTCAATAACCCCTACTCTTTTTAATGATATTTTTAAAAAATATAAAAATATATCCTTTAGTAGAGCTCAGAATCAAGATTATTTTCATATAAAGTTTATAGTATTTTGATTAGATCTAATATATTAGAATTTCAAAATACAACAAGTAGGTATTTTAACATTCGAGAAGATGTTGCTTCAAATAAATAAATAAATGAATAGTAAATCATATAATAAAAAAAATTAAAATTTATATTTAACACTAGAGGAGAGAGTCCTCTTCAAGAATATGTAATTTTTTTCTGAATGGTGTAGATTTGATAGGGGAAATTTGGTGGGAGATGAAAACTGTCCATTTCATATAGGTTCAACTTTTAGTAGTTATAACGGAGAAAATATAAATTGAAAACCAATCTTTCTTCTTTTCTACACTAGCTATACATTTTATCTATAACATATTTTAAAATCATAGGAAAAAAAATTATTTGCATATACTTGTTTGGTGGGAACTAGGCCCCAGATTTTTAGCAGTTTTCAACAATTAAAAAATAGACTTCAAAAATTAAAAAACTATGTCAATTCTTGTTCAAATTTTTTTGCAAAAATTATAGGCATAAAGTTCAACCATTTTTACACATTTCACCAGTTTACACCATCCTCAAATTCTAAACACAAATATCACTTTTATGTCATTAAAGTTGAACAGTTTGCATGTTGTGGACCTCTTCCTTTATAAAAGTGTGACACAAGTTTGTACTTTTACCCAATCAAAAACTATGCCCACAAAAGAATCTTAAAATTTACAGTAGAAAGTTTAGCAATTTTTATCTGCAAGAAAAATTGCCTCTACCCTCACTAAAATTTTATTTCCCCTTCTGTCATAGCTTCTCTTGGACTTTCTTTTCTTCTCAATGTGTGTAGCTCTTCCTACACACTCCAATTTATAATCCTTCAATGAATCAAGATCTCCAAGATAAAATTAGTGCCAAACTAAAATTAACTCTTAGAGATAAAAATAAGCCTACACTAACTAAAAATATAATTTATGTGCTTTTTCAAGTTAAAGATTCTAAATTCTTCACTTTTTACATGAATAGAGTGCATGTAAAATTATCTAGATGGCTTATGTATGCATAGACACCACACCTATGTAGAAGTACTTGTTTGAGCTACAAAAACTCAACACTCCCTCTTAGTGAGGAAGGTGTTATGCATAACACCCAAGTTATCCTTTAGGTATACAAACCTTCTCTTCATCAAGACCTTGGTCAATATGTATTTCACTGATAGACGGGCGAGAAAGTGATCTCTTGTTAAAAATGAAAAGAAATAAGTAAAAAAAAGCAATGCCAGGAAAGAATCTAAGCAAGTGAATGCATGAAAAAGTATTACCATAAACAAGGAGAGAGAAAGCTCCAAGATCCAACACAAGAAGGAA
>MU227321.1:576231-586649 GCA_018584345.1 Thuja plicata | reverse complement strand
ACAAGGAGAGAGAAAGCTCCAAGATCCAACACAAGAAGGAAAGATATTTGAAAGGGGAAAACAAAGAAAACCCCTTGTGACATTATGAATGAGGCATGAAAAGCCTAAGAAGAGGTGAGAGAGAGAGCGAATTGCTCATACAATAAGTTGAGAAGAGGAAGAAAACCTCATCAATCCGAGGAGAGAAGAAGAGACATCTCTTTAATAGAGATGTGAGAAAGGAGTTGCATGGTAACTCCCATAGCTATGTATGCCACATTTCATAAAGTGTGTGCCACTTGTGTTATTTCCTCTTAAGGAGGAATCTAAGGGATACCTTGGTTTATCCCAATTAAATAATACAACCAAGGGATAATAAAAGATACATAAAATGAATTATCCTCACAAGAGGAAAAAATAGGTGTAGGGATTCCAGAGGAATCTCCTACATACATGATGCAAGTAAAGATTAATTTCTAACATCTCTTAGCTCATCAAGGATAATTCCATGTGCATTGTCATCCTTGATTTCATGTGCATTTAGGGCAATGTGGACATTCACTAGTGGAACCACTTCTTTACTAGCATAGGCCCACAACCTACTCTCCTTAAGAATTGATGTAGTACAAACATTTCACTATAAACTTAGTTTGAATCATCCTTCAGCCTATAATCATATCAAATGTTGGATTCCATTATTGAATAAAACCCTCAAAGAAATTCAAAACTAAATCAATTTTTTTCTTTGAAATCCATGACACAAAATTGGGCTTCATGCTTAGAATTTAGAGCTTTGATACCATGTTAAATTATATAACCCAATGATAGAGTAACTTCTCAACAAATTTCACAAAATAACAACAAGAATAATGCTTATTTATCTGGTTTGTAACAACCAATACTTTGGGTTAATTAACAACAATGATCAATAGAAGCAAATTTACATGAAACCAATCACATAAACAGAATAACACAAATATACTATGGAAACCCTAGTGTGGGTAAAACCTACAAACACACAATTATTTAACTTTAGGAGTAAGAATTCATATAGAAGATTTCCACAACAATTACAGACAGATAATTTCAGCCTCACAATCCTCTTTCACTACCTAAACACTCGCTCTCAATTAATCACCAAGTCATGCTAATAAAAAACTATGTGCACAGAAGAATCTAAAAAATTATAGTAGAAAATATAGCAATTTGTATCTGTAAGAATAATTCCCTCCACTTCCCTCGCTTCAATTTTCTTTCCCCTTCTTCCTTAGGTTCCCTTGGAAATTCTTTTATTCTCGATGTGTCTAGCTCTTCATCCACAATTCAATTTATAATTCTCTAGTGGCCCAAGATTTTCAAGCTAAAATTTGCTCCAAACTAAAATTAGCTCTTAGAGGTAAAATAAGCCTATATTAACTAAAAATATGATTAATTTCCCTTTTCACTAAATATTACAAATTCTTCGCTTTTGCACATGAATTGAATGTGTGGAAAATTAAGTACCTATATAGAAGTACCTGCCCAATCTACAATAACTCAATAGTTAATAGAGATAGTAACCCAATATAATATATATAACTCTCTAAAAATTCTACCCCACAAATTATATTAGTTTTGTATGCAAACAAATCCATACTAATAATCTTTGTAAAAGCTCTATTTTTCTTTAATATTTTCATATGTGACCTCTCTTTATTCACATTCAGAATTTTAGTTCCTTTAGTTATAAGTTCACTTTTTTTACTGTTACTTTAATATAAAATCTAGGGTAGAAAAAAATTCCCAAGCTTTTATATTCAGCAATCTTCTTTGTGATTAATACTGTATCATCAGCCGACTGATATGGAAAGTGGTCATATGTCATTGTCGAATTATATATTGACCAAACTACGTATTTCCATCCCGTGAATGATGACAGGGATTGGACGTCGTGTGAAAAAGCAGGAAATATCCTTGATATTGCCTGAAGTTCTTCCCACCACATATTACTTGGATTACTTGTTCTTTTGACTTCATTATCTAAACCTGCAATATTGTTATAAAGCAGAGTGAAACATTTTTTTTCATTATTCACTTCTGAGATGGGGGTATCAGACGGTTTTGCAGAGAGTTGTAAAGTTGGCGTGATTTCCGCCTGCATTATCAGTTACATCTTTGAATTTGGGATATTAGCATATGGGTGCCTTCCAATTATAGTGATTGTGGCAGATGTGTGGAGCGCATTCAGGAAACGGAAGCATTGGATTCCAGGAGAGTCTCTTGTTCTGGGTGCTCTTGCTCTTCAATTTCTCGCACTCCTTAAAATTTCTTTCGACTTTTCTAACGACTTTGATGTCAGCAACTACAGATCATCTGATATTTGTGAACGGTTATATATCTTTGCTTATTATGGGTTCTACGTTCTAGTTTCGAACGTGAGCGTTTGTGTGTTAATGGGATGTTTGTTACCAGGAGTTGCACGCCCTCTCTCCTCTTCTTTCTGGTTTGACATGGCTGCGCTTATCATAAGCTCTTCAGTCTTTCTATTCCAGATTTCTTATGAAGCACAAATCCTTCGGTCGGTATTTCACTATTTAGACCCTCATAATAGTTGTGAAGGAGGTATGCTTCTATTTTATTTGATGCAATTGGCAAACGCTATAATAATAGTATCAATTATATTTCTGCTTCTTATTTTGGGTTCTGCTGCTCTGGTCTCTGTCACTATTCCTCAAAATGTCTCTCCTAAACTACCTAAGATTTTTTCTCCACCGAATTTCAATACACAATTTAGATGGGAAAAGGTGGAAGAACAAGTAACCGAATCATGGATTGTGGTTCGCACTTCCGATCATGTCTCAGTTCTTCCGTGGCCCTAGTCATTAGCGCTTGCAATGGAATTTTGGTCTCTCAAATATTGGTCTTTCGAAAACATTCCGGGTGGGATCTTGGAACTTTTTTAATTGTGGACAGCTCCCGTTTTGTGGTTATTGTGATGGGTTCCCTTGTCATATACTGGAGATGCATTACACAAGTTGTATACTACCCAAAAAGTTTGGAATGGACCTGTTCTGGTTTCTCACAGTATTTTCAAATTGAGGATTTCTGGGAAAGTCATTTGTTGGGGTTGATGCGTCGCTGCGGAGGCCATACACACCTTGGCACAAGTTGTCTACTTCAAATAATCTTAAAGCTTTGCAAGGTCATGAGATTGCATAGCCTATTACATCTGCTTTACTGGCTTCAAATGTTTGCCGTTCTGTTTAGCAAATTTTGTTGTTTATTATCACAGTTGTTTTTCTCCAACAAATATTTCCGCAAACTTCTCATGGGTTCAGCGTATCAAGAATTCTCCAATTTATATAGATCAGGAAGTCGATTAGAAGAGTCCTGCGACTATAGTAAATACTTCAGGGCATTGATATATATGCAGGGCGAAAATGCTGCGGGATTGTGGATAGCCAACAGAAAACCCCTTGGACAAGTAAAAAAGCGGATGGAAAAGGGGGAAAAAGAGGGGAAAAAATGTAGCGACTTGATATCTTTGCTTATGGAAAAGTCTTCACCAGATTTCTGCGGTGAAAAATGTGTAAAACCCCAAAATGATTTTCTCAACAGATTAGAAGTGGAAAGAGAGTTAGATGTTCGCAAACGCTCTTGGAAAATGACAGCAATCTCAATAATTGTTGTCATCGTCGAACTTTCCGCATATACCCACGACGAGGCCGAGGCTAAAATTATGTTAAAGAGATGTATTGAAGGTTGCTCTCAAGCATGGAATATCGTGGAGGTCGTGGAACATAATGCCAGTGAAACAGTTGAAATTAGCATAGCAGCTGATGAAATCTTCGAGAACCTAGAGAAAAGGCACAAATGGCTTGAATACAGTCTTCCATTGACCAAGCCAGTTGAAAGGTCCCCTGCAGCCGCAAAAGCAGCGATCCAGAATCTGGTTGAGAAGGGCAAAGAAATAGCGAATCAGTTCGGCTCAAGCAAGCCCAGTGAGGTAGTTGCAGGATACAGCCTGTACAGGATAGGAAGGGTAACCATGAATCAAGATAATCAGTTTAATAGTGCGGAAGAAATTTGTGACAGAATGTGTAGAATGTTGGCAGATGTGATGGGATCCTGCTGTGTAAAGGCGGCTGGTGTGATAATGGAGGATTGCAAGAAATTGGCTAGTACGTCCGATGAAGAAAGCATTCTGAAAATTGCAAGAATAGCTGGTAAAGTGAAGGGAGTGACTGAAAGTGTTGGGTGGACTTTAAAATGGAGCTCAGACGCACAAAGCTCCTCCATTAAGACTTCACTGGCAAGAGAAGAAAGTCCTACACTTACAAGGCATCTCACTTTTCAGTTAGGATAGGTAGGGACTCGTATATTCTATTATCGAACATTGGAGTGGATTTTATCTGTTTTATCATTTTCACTATTTTAGACCAGGATTGTGCCTAGAATTGAACATATTGCTTGGTGATTGTGTATCCATTATTATATTATAAAGTAGTTTCTCTCTTTATTTTATTATATTTTAAAGTAGATTCTCTCTTTATTTAATTGTGCTGAAATTGGAAAGAAGATTGTGCAGATCGAATAAAACAAGGCAACTTTCAAAATTATTCGAATTTAATATTAAGGCCCCATTTTAAAGGAGTATAGCGAATATAGATTCGGCGTTACGTAAATAATTAAAACATGGTATTCCTATATTGATACAATAAAATGAAGTAAAACATGGTATTCCTATATTGATACAATAAAATGAAGTAAATTCTATTAAAATTGAAAAAAAATCTTATTTATTAAGGGATTGAATTTGTTAAATAAAATAGATAAAATATATAGATAGACATGTTTATATATAACACATATTAAGATGAGTTGTAATGTTTATTGTTGAATAATACATGAGTTATGAATGTTTTTGGAGGTTGGGTCTTTTCTTCTTTAGAGTCTTCTTAGAGTTTATTTTGTGTCATCTTTTGGTGGGTGTGTTGTCTATTTTTGCATATGGATTGTGAATTCTTGTTTACATAGATTTATCTTTTGGGTTATATCGAAATTATTCTTATGTATCTACAAGTTTTCTTTTAGGCTACATAATAGAATTTCAAACCAATCTGTCATTATCTCTACTTTGTTATTTGTCCCAAATAGTAACTATATGGCTTTGACCACAAAAATCTTGTATTTGTGGTCTTTGAGCACACATCTATCCTTGTATGGCCAAGGGATACTCGTGGAAGTCTCATCAAAATCGACTTTGACCCATCCAATGTTGGGAGGATTCCATTGGACATTGGCTCATAGATTAATGGGTCGTCCGAAGGGACCCTATAACAATTGTGTTCATCAGTAGGATATAACTTCAATTTGTTACCTATTGTATTGACAAAAATAGTAATTCTTATATTAGAAACAATGAGTACAACTATACATTGTAAATTTAGGTACTTGTCTCTAAAGATGTAGAAGCTATAAATTGCTGGAATTTTTCCTTTAAATAAACAATTAATCTCTCTATAACAAAAGCTATGGCTTCAAAATAATTATAGTAAAAAACTTTCAAATTTAAAATAAAATAAATTAAGATATCATAACAATATATAAGTTGAATCATTAATGGATCTTCAACCTCTCATGTCAAAATTTCCTCCAAAATATATAATATATAATATGGACTTATCACTCAAATCTATCCAATATTATACTCACATTATTACAAACTTTTTGTAGAACAAATTACAAGGTTTGGATAGAATTTTAAATCTTATAAAAATTTGAAAATAGACAACTACAACTTAATCTACTTGACACAAGGGAATCGAGTTCTAACCAAATTTGAACTAGAGGGAATAACCTCTTGTAAGTTAATCACATAATACCAACTTATTCATCAATTTATAGACCATTTCATTTAATTTTCTACCCACTTTCAAATAGAAAAATAAGAAGATTACCTCGAATAACGGTAATGAATAAAAAGTTCAAATTTCTCAAACAAGGAAAAAAAAAATTTTAGGAATCCATTTTTTTTTTTATTTCAATTTGATATTCACTCATGTTCAAAGAAAGTCATCTAAAATCCCATTTGAACACTCTTCCTTTTTCTTGTTATTCCCTCCCCTCCCAAAACAAAATTAACTAGAAAAAATGAGATTTAAATTAAAAAAGGCTATTTCCTTATACATAAAAGTGCAAAAGCATAAAACCTAACTGATTGATTGATCGACTCAAAACTTGATATACATTAGATGGTTCATACAATTCAATAGAGAGGCTATTTAAAGCCATTATTTTCCTTATAAAAATCACTACTGGATTAACTTCCCAACACCTAACTATTCAACTAATTTATTTTATTTAATCTAAACCTACAAAACTAACCTACTCAATGTAATAAGTCCAACATTGCCCCCCTTATTACATGACTCCGAACAAGAGTGGAAGTTACAAGGGTTTTAAAACCAACCATCTGGAGACTTTGATGAAGCATCTTCACCAATCCTCCTCGCCCGCTCAAGAAACACCGAACTGAATGCAACAATGGATCGCTTGACCACGCTTGCACAAGACACATCAAATTGTTTGCATCACTGGATCTCCTAACCACCAAACCTGAAGTTGTCTATACAACATGGGTTCTCTCACCTTCCATATACATGAGACGCCTTTCCTTCGAAAGTCTACATCTCCTCCGAGTGTATCTAACGCCTACTCAACTATTGTGGAAATAACTATTCTCCTGCTGTACAAATCAACACTAGCATGCCTGCACATGAGACACCTTTCCTCCAAAAGTGCACATCTCCTCTGAGTGTGTCTACCACCTCCTCAAGTGCTCAAAAAATCTACATTCCAGCCTCCCTCACTCCTTGAAGGGAAAATCACGCTGGCAAGTTCCCTCTTCTCTTTCGAAACACAAATAAGTCAAGCCCCCTCTTCTCTTCAGGGACGAATCTACCAAGCCTTAGCTTTTTAGGGACACAAATAAATTGCTTCTCATGTAGTGAATCATCTCTGAGCGAGAAGCTAGGTCGAGATGACGAAAAACCTCCTGCATCTGTTGCCTCCACCTCATTTGTGATCGTGCTTTAATTTCTAAGGCACATAATCACAATGTGGTGAATCCATGAGGTCCTTAAAATTTCCAAGTGTAATATGAACAGGCCCAAAATCATTAGCATAAAGTGTCATTATAGAAATTTACCTTACATACTCAAAATGCAATATCCAAAAAACCATTTATATCCTTACCTACCTTCTTCTTTATCACTTCAACCTTGAATGGATGCATTAAAAGATATAATATATCTGAAATTATGTATATGATACCTATTTTTCCCCACTATATATAAACAAATTTAGTAGTAAAATGAAATAGTGAGACTCACAATGATCCAATAGGCTAAAGTAATCCCATAAATTGGCTTCTCATCACGATTGCTACCTCAACTCCTATAGAAGTCCACTCAAGAAGGAGACTTTGAGTAGAATAGGTAGTATATATTATGGTTAAGAAAGCTCAAATAGATTACTATTCTATGCTCTATATAATGATTAAGCCCAGATAGCCACACATAGAGATGAATGTCTCGTGCGAAGTAACAACACGCACTAATAGTACCTGTCATAGTTGAAACAACAACATGTATTCAAGGGTATCTATCTATATGAATCCTTCAGTATGTTTAATGAAATATACATACCAGTATTAAACTCAACTAGTTCCACATTTTCTCACCTAGTGAATATGCAATGAACAATACTCTACACGTCCTCAGCTATCAGCAACTATGAATGGCGGTCATAGACTTTCTACCTTCCATATGTGAGCACTGCCATGCCCAATATTTTAACCACCAGATATTTGCACTATACCTTATGAAAACAAATGCAAGTTATTTTTTATAAAATAAAATAGTTACTATGCAGTTACTACATAGTTACTAAGCATTGCCTACCCGTAGTGTTGAGTCTTGGAAGGCCAACATACATCCTTGTCTCTTCCCTTCTTATGGTGTCCTTTTAGCTCATTCCCTTTGATGCTATATATACTATTGTATATGTATATTTGTAAATCTGATTTGAATACTGATTAATAGAGAATTCGTCTGGTAAGTGTGGATGTAGCCAATTTGGTGAACCATGATAAGCACTTGTGTTAATTTGTGCATTTGTATTCTTATTGTAGTTACTCCTTTTTTTATTTTTATTTCTCCATAACTTCACAATTGGTATCAGAGAAGGTTGAACAACTGATTGGGAATTTGGCAAAGAATTTCCAAATCTATGGAAGATTTGAAGGTACAAAAAATTCTCAGGGAATAATTTTTGGATATTGAAGATATAGATGCAATCATTGTTGATTAAGAAAAATCTTTCACTTGCACTTGGGGGAAAACATAGAAGCCCGCCACAGCAAGTAACAAAGATTGGGAATCTCTTGATGAAAAGGCTAAGGCAACAATATTTCTCTCACTAAATGATAATGTGTTGTTCAATGTTCCATCCACTACAAATAAGTCTTCATCATGAAGAATTTATACAAACTCAAGATGGGGGAAGGTGAATCCATGACAAACTACCTTAATGAATTTAATACCTTGATCATTCAAGTGAATTCGGTTGGAATGACACAAGATGATGAGAGAAAGGTTGTCCTATTATTATGTTCTCTTCCAAACAGATATGGCAGAGTTTTAATAGCCATTAGTACTACAACATCAAGCTCAAAAAAGTTAGCCTTTGATGAAGTTTCAACGACTCTTCTCTGTGAAGACATAAGAAGAAAGAACATGGAGTCTTCAACCGATGAAGCCTTAAAGATGGTGAGTACCAAAATTAGGGAAAGAAGTCATAATAGAGGCAAAAATAATCACAATAGGAGGTCCAAATCTGCAAGAATATCACAGTCTCGACGTAGACAAGGTGATTGTTGGTTTTGTGGCAAAGCTAGTCATCTCAAGAAAGATTGTAGAAAATACAAGAAGGCATAAGAAAGGGTGCTGGAAATTGAAGTGAACATAACTCATGATAACCTGATGATGGTATTCCAATATTATCAACAAGTGACACAAAATTAGATTCATGGGTAATTCATTCCGGTTCCTCCTTTCATGCCTCTTTTGGCACGGAGGCCTTCACAAATTACCAAGAAGGTAATTTTGGAAATGTATATTTGGGTGACAAAAAAACTTGTGAAATTATTGGAAAATGTGATGTTGTTTTACAACTAGCTGGAGGAGTCAAATGGTTGCTAAAAGAAGTTTGTTATTTTCCCAAATTGAAGAGAAATTTGATTTCCATAAGTCAGCTATAAACACAAGGTTTTCTCATAACTCTCACAGACACATGGAAAGTCACTATTTAGGTTATTTGGTTGTTGAAAAAGGAGACAAATTTGGCAGCCTCTATATTGTAGAAACCAGTAGTGAGGTAGGAGCTTCTATGATTGTTGTCGGCAGAGATGTGGTTCTTTGGCATAAAAGGTTAGGCCACATGAGCAAGAAAGGACTTGAGGTTGTGCTCAACTAAGAACAACTATTGGGTCTTCAATCTGCAAATTTGGAGTTTTGCGAACATTATCTTCATGGGAAACAAAGATAGGTTAACTTCTTGAAGGATGGACACGATAAGAAGACAACACCATTAGAATTAGTGCACTCTGATGTCTTTGGTTGTACAGAGGTAACCTCTTTAAGAGGCGCAGGCTATTTTTTTACTTTCCTTGACGATTGTACTAGGAAATTTTAGATTTATATGATTCCGAGGTATGTCCAGGATCATGGTATACCAAGCTATGGCCATAAGTGGAAATGAAAATTTAGAAAATCAGGGTTAGTCAACTTGACGTAAAAAGTTGAACATATTACCAACCTTATGTACAAAATCTGTAGGAAATTGAATGTAGTTTCTAAACTACTACCCTTGTCTGAAAAAAAAATTAATCTAATTCTTCAATATTTTAGATTTCAATGCAGTAGTACAAAAATTTTAGGAAAAAGATAAAAATTACGTGTATGTCTGACCACCTTAATCACAATCAAATGATGATATATTTTAACAAGATTCTAAATATAAGTAGTAGACTCATGCCCGGATGTGACGCATATTTTTGTGTAATTGTTTACCAAATAAATAATTAATTATGAATTTTCTGCTACAACTTATTCAAAATAAAAAAAACTCTCGTGTCTGACCACCTTAACTAATTCTAAACTTTACAAAATTGCAAACTTTTTTTTTCTTATAGTAGGCAAAGCATAGAATGTGACACATGTTTCAGATTTGAAAAAGGTAATAATTACTTACTAAACTTGAATTTTGACAGCAATTATATTGATGGAAAGCTGATAACGTCTTTAAGAAACCCTTTTTGTTTCATCAATTTTGGGTGAAAAAAGGTCGTCAGCTACATTGTCTAAGTCTGTAGATCAGAGGAAATATGGTGAACACGT
>MU227321.1:557787-575352 GCA_018584345.1 Thuja plicata | reverse complement strand
TGCATTTAGAAGTTCATAGTTCTTGAAATTCATGCTTTTATATGCTTCTAGTTTATGATAAATCACCTAGATATCACATGTTAGTTTCCTTTTGGTTAAAATGAATCATGTTTTGCATTTCATAGCAAAGTTCTTGCATTATAGTTTTATAATCTCATGTCTTGCATACCACTTTCATAGCTTAGATTCATCACCTTGGAGAAGATTTGAGACTAGTTCTTCATACTAGCTCTTGAATCTTTCTTCTTGTTTTACAATCTTGCACTGGGATCCATTGCACTTTGTGTGTTTGAGAGAGCACACTAACATCCATCTAAAAGAGAAAATCAAAATGAGTAGTAATAGGTTGCATTGTCTACTTATTTTTAAGCTCTATCCGATGATATGAGGATACTTTGTATGTTTTCTTACTTGCTTTCATTTCACTTGGATTTCATATGCTAACCTGTTGATGATTTCATGTTTTTGAGTGATTGCAGGTTGAAGAATTTCCTCATACTACATTCTGGCACACCTAGTGGGATCCACGTCCCTAAAATTTCTAACTTCTTATCTTAATTCTACACAAGTTTTTCCCAGAACGCAAATCAGCGTCTGCGTTTCACGCAGAGGCGTCTACGCTGAACTAGTGTCTCCGCTCTGCACTGGCATTTTCGCCTGACAGAGCTAGTTTGAGAGTTTACAAAGCACAACTTTTTGACTTATCAAGATTTCTGTCTTTCCCACTGGTTTTTGGCATTTTATCATTCTACTTTTTAGCAGAGATTCATTTTACAAGCAGGAATAATGTCAAATTTTCATTAAGGAAAATAAATCTTGATAATAGTTTAAAGAACACTAGCTTTTAGTTCTGTTAATACTCTCAAAATGGCTAAAATTGATCTGACTAAAGACTAAGAAGAAGAAAAAGTGACTTTGTTTGCTGTTTGTTTGTGTTTGCAGGTACATCGGTGTCTGTGTAAATGTCAGTTCATGAACCGATGTCTGTAATTCACAAACCAGCGTCTTCACCCTACTTCAGCGTCTACGATCTGTAAACTGGTGTCTCTGACTGGTATAGCTATTTTCCTAGTTTTCTGTGCTTTTTGGAGAATTTCCTGCTTTCTGTCATTTTTAGAAAAAACCAGAATCGGTGTTTGTGCCCTGAATCGGCGTCTGCGCTCTGTCTAAGTTGGATTTATCTTGAGCTAACAATTGTGAAGTGTTTCTTGTGTTTTTAACACTTGCCAAAGGATAAAATTGAAACTACTAACTGATTGTTTTGCAGCACCGCTTGTCAAAGACACAATACTCGAAAATACTCACATTTGTCTTGCAGGTTGCCTTGGATCTACATCAACCAAATGATCATGTTTGCATTAGTCCTTATTTTTAGGCACCTAGACTAATTAGTTAGATTTTGTTGTCTAATCCTAAGTGAGTGTTAGGGGATTATGCTCTCTTCCCTTTTGGGAAGATCAAAAACCTAGACACACTTACTTAGTGTTAAAAAATCAAATCTTTTGGAAAGAACAAAGTCTGTCTTGCGTGCTTGTGGAGAAAACAATATTGGATAGGAGATTATGCTCTTTTCCCCTTGTGGGAAAATCAGAAATCTAGACTCTTTTTTGTCGCCAATCCAGGTTACTATGAATCCTTTAGATGGGCCTGCCGGTTGAGGAAAAAATCTCCCAGGAATGACCCAAATGAGAACAAGGTGTAATCCACACCACTCTAACTCACATTAATCAAATTTACTCTTTGGGGTTAAAGCCTCAGGAGTCAGTTGGCATTTGAGCTTATACTCGGCTCTCATCTAACTTAAGTGTGGCCTTGCGGTCTTAATCACGTTTACGTGACCACTTTTGTCAAGACGCTCTATGGGGATATACGCCTGAATCGTGCTTGCATGGACATAGAGGATACAATCGAACGGAGAACCATACTAAACACTCTAGGTATAGAAGCTACCCGATTCACCTCTGAACGGTGACTTATTATAGTGCGATGGGAGGGAAGAATCTCCCCCCAAGATCCCCATCATATGTGTCCCAAGGTATTGTGTTGCAAAAGAGATCTTTGTAGTGCGGCAACAATACCTGGAAAAAGGCAAAAACACGGGTGCCCTTTCAGGGGTGACACTGCTATATGAGCTAAAGGAATACCAAGCAATGGGTCTATAATATTTCATTGAAGCCAATTCCTTAGGTAGATGTGTGCTTGAAGTGCTTGAAAAATATTTGCAAATCCAAAAAATGAACATAATATCCAACATTCAAATTTGTCGCATGCGTGTATCCTTCAAGGTTGCTTTGTCCCTTGTTGGATTGTTTTCAGACACATGCTTGTTATTTTCTGGTTTGGTTTTGTTGAAATTGGTTCTTGTCATATAACAAGTCTATTGAAAAATTAGAACATGATCAAGCTTTTTGCCAGATTATCAAGACAACATCCTTTTGCAAACAATTTGGTCTTTCATGAGATATGTCATAAAAACCTCAAACTATTCATCCAAAGATCAAATCTACTTATAGGACATGACCGATTCCAAGAAACATAAGAAGCTGAAAACTCCATTACCACCTGTGCAAAGAGAACAGAAAAACATGACCCGAGAGGTTACCAAATACCAACACATTGTCGATTCCATCAAGCAAAAAATCCATAAATGAGAACAATTTGAAAAAGTGATTTACAACAACAAGGTTGCTCGTTTCATGGGCAAATATCGTCTAAACTCTACTTTTGTTGGAGTTGAGCAATATGAATAGTCGGTTTACCACAACAAACACAAGTTCCTCCTCTTCTTAAAGCTCACTTAGCTTGCATTTTAGGACCTTACTTAGGTTGTCATCTTTAGGAACACATCACACACTCATCCTAGCATGCATTAATCAAACCAATCCTAATTAGCCTAGCGTCATTCTAATCATCATCCAAAGCATCCTTGATCACACCCCTCACTTGGTATTGCATATCCTTTTGAGTTGCTAAAACCTACATCTTGATCAAACCCCATCCTTGAATGTCCTTAAACTAAGCATTGTTTTAGGATAATCCCATTTGTCTTTTTGCAACCTCATCACCTTGATCAAAAGGTTGGTTCGCATTAGCAAAAAATCTCATCCGCCAAAGACCACAACTCTGTCTTAGGTAGATAATCACATCCACTTGATCATACACTAGGGAAAGCAACCCTTGATCCTTGCATACATCAAGTCATCCTTAATCCGTAGAAACACATCCATCATCTTTAGCACATCCTAATCCTAGTGTCATCATCCTTAGTTTCCTAGCTACATCCTTGCATACATCTTGCATCTCATATTCCTTTAGCATAATCATTTCATGCCACCTATCACACGAGCCATTAAGAAGAGGAAGAACATGGATCCTAATCTTGCCGCTAGCTCATCTAATCCTATGACTGACAATACCAACACCATGGTCACTTATGCACCTCAGCCCAATGATCAAATTGAACATATCTAGGTAGACACTAATGAAACTCCCACTCTAAGTACTGTAGAAACATTTATCAACCATCTAGCACTTGTCCACATGATAAACACCATGAGTGGACGTAACAACAACCAAGTACTCTCGGACAACCAACAAAAAGGACTTCAACTTCCACCTTGGATTATACCCACACTTGTTACACGACCTATGGCACCTCTAGGGGAACATCCTTATCCCACTAGAAAAAAAGTTTTTGATCCACTTCAATGAGCCCTACAAGTGGGAACTCTTCTCGCACAAGTAGTTCATCCCTCCATTCCACCTTCCATCATACACACAACACCCTCACCTACCTAAGGAGCCCCACCTCCTGATGTCACATCAACACCACCAACAATACCCCCCATCACTATGCAAGCACCTCCGCAAGCCACAGTCGCTCCCCTTTCGCAAGCAATCCCAACATTCATTGCAAACTCTCCACGACCACCACCAGTTAGCACACAGCAAACCACCATTCCACCCATTCCTACTCAACCTGTTCAAAGTGCTACAACCAGTTTGCAGCATCAAAGCACCCAAGTCTCCATGCTTATTCCGCCTTTCTTCACCACAGGCATGCCACCTACCAACGCCTACAACCAACCCTTATTTCCACAAGGGTCCACTTTTCCTGCTCCACCAGTAATGCAATCGCAATGAATGCCAGCAGTTCCACCTCAAACATTGTTAAACCCAAATCCCCCCATACTACAACCATCCATGAATCCCTTCGCCGTACCCCAAATTCCCATCCCACCTATCCAACAGCAACAACAACAACCTATCCAACAACAGCAACAACAATATATCCAATAGCAGCAACAACAATCTATTCAGCAACAACAATCTCTCTAGCAACCATCCCAGCAACAACAATTGCAGCAACAAATCACCAACCCATTCACATCCCAAGCGCAACAACACCCAATCAACCCCTTTGCAGCTGCACAACCCACTATCCAAACTACACAGCAGTAGCAACCACAAATGCATGGGGCAAATCCCTTCATGGCACAACCACTGCAACAGTTTGCTAATCCTTTTATCCAACCTGTGCAACAATAGAAAAATCATTCTGCCAATTACATAGCCATGCCATCTTCTACTGCATCACATAAATTCCCCCTCCACAACAAGTTCTCACTGGGGGCATTCTGCCGCAAAACACTTTTGCAAGTGTGCAACAGGTTCATCCCACTTATCCAACACCGCAACAAATACAAGCATATTTCTAACAGTTGCAGCAATCTTATCAAGCGTCGACACCTCCTCCACAGTTGTATTCCACTCAACCCCAGCTTCCACCGCAGCAACCTGTATATGTTGACCAGCAATCACCCTACCAAACACCACAATACCCCCCACAGAATCCTCCATACTCACCATTTGATCTGTATCAGGTTCAAGGAAATCCTGCAATCACGATCAACAATCGTCCCCCGCCAATCAATCCTAAATGGGAGGAAATGAAGAATGCTCTCAAGGAGCTAAAATCTGGGACAGAGGCTAAAACATTTAAGTTTGAGGAAGTGTGTTCGTATCCATTTGACCGATCCATCACTGCTATATCCTTCCCCAAACACTTTGAGACCCCAAAATTTGATAAATATCAAGGGAAGAGTGATCTTGTGAGTCACGTGAAAGAATTTTACATGGCCTGTCAAGAAGTGGCCTATAGCGATAACTTCCTCATGAGACTATTTCCCAAAAGCTTGGGAGGCACTGCTCTTGAATGGTTCTACAAAATCCCTTACGACACAGTCTCTACTTTCACAGAATTATCTGAAAAGTTTGTGGCCCAATACGCGCATAATGTCAAAAACAAACTCTCACTCCTTGACTTATGCAATTCCAAACAAAAGGGAGGAGAAAGCCTCATTGATTATCTTCATTGCTGGTAAGGGCTTACCACAAGGTTATCTTACCAACCCCCAGAGCAACATCTTATCAAAATCTTCATTAACAACCTTCACCCTAAGCTTGCCTATCACATGCGCTTGAACTGTATACAAACTTATCACGACATCAGGATTAAGGGTATGGACCTTGAACAAGGTCTTGTAGAAGAAGGTACCATTAAGCACTACAAAGAATCCTAGCCTGACAAACATAGCAATGATCGATCACGATACTAGAACAAGAACAAAAATTTGGTAACAGATGGAGCAACTGACACCAAACATGTTCAAGTTGTGGTAGCTAATCCCAATGTGCCTACCTAGACTTATCAACAAGCACCACCAATGTACTCTCAACCTCCTCCCATGTATCAACAACCCACTCTCCCGTATCCTCAACCAACATATTAGAAAAACATGTGCCCTCAAGGTGCACCTATCTATCCTCCTCCAGGGACATCATATCAACACAACTACCAAGGTCCTATGAATCAAACAAATGCTATATTAGTCCCACATGGACAACAAAGACCTCGCACTTCAAATACGCCACAACGCATGTTTACCCCTTTGGGTGAACTTATAGACGTCATCTTTCGCAAACTGGTCCAAGCTAATCAAATCGTGTATCCTAAAATACAACCATTTGATGACTCAACTCCTAAGCCAGCTTGGTATAAAGACAACGAGTACTGTTGATACCATCATGTTAAGGGACACATCCCTCTCAAATGCATAAAGTTGAAACACTATATTCAGGATCTCATTGACCACAAGGAGATTGAAGTGGACTCTCCTGCCCAATCATCGCCAAACACAGGCCTTAAGATTTATCAAAATGCATTCCCTAAACACACTTCTGGTACAGGCCCAGGCAATCCTGCTCAGTCCTCTGATCAGGAAAAAGGTAAACAAGCAGAAAATACTGACAAAAGAGATTATACCAATGCATATATCAACTACGGTAATCTCATTGGCTGCATATCCCAAGTCCAGTCCTCCGTCAATGTCATCCATGTCAAGGGTGCCGATAACCAATGCGCTATCACCACTCGTAGAGGTAGGATAATAGTTGTTGGTGCTGGTCCCGCCCCATCTGCTGGGACCCAATACAACATTTTGGAACACCTAGGGAATACTCCAGCCCAAATTTCCATCCTAGATCTTCTCCGCACATCATCCACTTATCAAGAGATCCTCAATAAAGCCTTGCAAGAATCTCGTGTGGGGTCTCCTTTAGACCAATAAATGTACCCTCAGAAGACACTGACCATAATCTCCCACTCCGTATCGCTATCATGGTTAAATATTTTGCCATCAAATGGGTCATGATAGATAATGGATCAGCCCTAAATTTATGTACTCTAAAACTCATAAAACAATTGGGTTGCACTGAAGCTGATATAACAAATGATGTCATCACAATCAAAGCATATGACAATTTGGAGTGTACTTCTGAAGGCACAATACCATTTCCCATTCAAGTGGGCCCAGTTATCTAGGATACATTATGTCATGTTGTTGATCTTGACCTCCCCTTCAACATTCTCCTTGGACGCCCATGGATTCATTCTATGCAAGTTGTCCCATCCACCTACCATCAATGCATCAAATTCCCATATAAAGGCACTGAGATCACCATCCTCACAGATCCCAAGCCCTTCGCATACTACAACGCATTGGAGACTTCCTTTCCACACTCCAATCACTGTCTTGGGATTGATATTGGCACCTTTGTCGCCAGCTCATCTTGAACCCATTCAGACCCAAAAACAATCCTCTCCTCCACCTTGTCCACTATCAAGATCAACAACAAAGGTTGTGGTGAGTACACTTTATCTGATGCCTTCATAGTTGGAGCATTGCCAATTGATCCTCACACTCAAGGCCGCCAACCTAATCTAAGCAAGACAGAATCAACAACAACCAAGACACTACAATTTGGTTCTACCACTTTTATATCAAAAGGTGCTATGAATGGCTAGGAAATGGCACCAAACATAAACCAATGGCTATATAAAGATCCACCACCCAAGGACACAAGTCACCTCAATTACTTCAAAGATAAGTACCCCGCAATGCACAAACTGGTGACAGAAAAATGGAACTATCAAGGAGGTGGCCTTGGTTATGAGGAGAAAGGAATGAAAGATCCTATCATACCTACCTGACTAGAAAAGCACTTGGGCCTTGGTATGGGCTCTAACATAAATGGAGGCACTAATGATTTCATTGACTATTCCTCTTGTCCATCCCTGGATGAAATCGCTGACATCGAAGATATCTCGGAAGAGAAAGTTGTGAGAGCTTATGACAATGTTTTCGATGATGAAACCTTCCTGGGAAATGTTGTCCTATAATAAGTTTCCATCCTCTTCATTGACCTTCCCCTCTGCCATCCTGAACTAATAGACTGGGACCAACCGAGTGTCATACACATTGACGAGCTCCAAAGTGAGGACGCGCTCCTAAGCTTTATGGGAGCAATTGATCAAAGCAGTGACTGGGGACAAGACTCAGCATATGTTTACAAACTGGACCCAAAGGCATACTTTGGGGAAGAGGAGAAATTTAGCCGCAAAAATGACACAAAAAATAAAAATAAAAAACAGAAAAATCGATCCCCAAGCGAAAACCCCGCTAGGGCGCTATCTGATCATAAAAAAGTAAAAACAAAGGGCGTATCCCCTAGTGAAAACCTCTCTGAGGTGCCAGAGGATGAGGATTCTCCTCTTCCTCTTATCCGAGATTACAGGCCTGAACAGTCATCAATACTCATTGAAGAAGCAAAACCGGTCAATCTGGGTACCAAAGAAAACCTCACCATCACATACATAGCAGCATCTCTATCTGAAGCAGAAGAAAGTGATCTTATCACTTTATTAAAGGAATACATCAACAAGTTTGCATGGTCTTACTCCCACATGCCAGGGTTAGATCCCAACTTGGTGGTTCACCATCTAGCAGTGGACCCAAACATCAAACCTGTCAAGAAAAAGCTTAGAAAGATGCACCCTAAAGTGGTACTACTTGTCAAAGCGGAGCTAGAAAAATTACTTCAAGCCAAGATCATCCACCCCATTGACTACTCTGACTGGATCTCTAATATGGTGCCCATCTCTAATCCTGACAAATCAATCATGATATGTATAGATTTCAGAGATCTCAATAAGGTATGTCCCAAGGATGATTTACCCTTGCCAAACATAGACATGATTGTGGATCTCATAGCAGGACATGAGATGTTGTCACTCATGGACGGCTTTTCTGGATATAATCAGATCCGCATTACAAAAGAAGATCAGCATAAGACAACATTCACAACCCCTTGGGGTACCTTTTGCTATAACATGATGCCTTCTGGCTTAAAGAACATTGGTGCGACCTATCAAAGAGCCATGACTGTCATTTTTCATGACATGATTCACAAAATCCTTGAAGACTATGTGGACGATATCTTGGCAAAATCAGTAAAAAGAGAAGATCACCTAAATGTTCTAGAATGCGTCTTTGAAAAAATTTGACACTACTACTTAATGCTCAATCCTAAGAAATGTGTCTTTGGGGTCACTTTAGGCAAACTCCTAGGGTTCATTGTAACTAGATGAGGCATTGAAATTTATCCAAAGAAAGTACAAGCTATCATAGAAATGCCTCAACCAAAAACCCTCTGATAGCTACGTAGCCTCTAGGGAAAGCTACAATTTGTGTGTCGTTTCATCTCTCAACTAGCAGACAAGTGCCAACCATTCACCCATCTCCTACACAAACACAACACATTTAAGTGGGATCCTCAATGTCAGAAGAGTTTCGACAAAATCAAAGAATACTTGGCTAATCCACCCATCTTGGTACCACCTGTACCTGGTCAACCACTCATCTTATACATTTATTCTACTACCATAGCATTAGGGGTGATCCTCACTCAATTGAATGATGAAGGCAAAGAAAGAGCTATATATTATATCAGTCAAACCTTAGTGGGTTATGAGCTCAATTACTCTCCTATGGAAAAAGCATGCCTGACAGTGGTCTTCGCCACTCAAACTTTGCCACTACATGCTTAGTCACACAACCAAGCTCATTTCAAAGGTGGATCCTCTCAAGTACCTACTCTCTAGGACTACACTTATAGGTCGAATGGAAAAATGGGTTATGCTGGTAAGTGAATTTGATATTCAGTATGTCGACAGAAAATCCATTAAAGGGCAAGTCATTGCCAATCAGCTAGCCAAAGCACCATTGGTAGATGTATATCCTTTGGTCACAAAATTTCTAGATGAGAATTTGTACATGATAGGAGAACAACCAACATGGCAAATTTACTTTGATGGGTCCTACACAACTCATGGCACAGGGGCAGGAATACTTTTTGTCACACCTCAAGGTGACTACATCCCCATGTCATTTAAATTGGGATTTCCCTGCACAAACAACATTGAAGAATATGAAGCACTAATTGCAGGAATCTGCATGGCCATAAAATGGAACATCACAGATATCTAGGTCTTTGCCGACTCCCAACTCATCATCAAACAAGTCCTAGATGAGTATCAAACCAAAGATGACAAATTGACGCCATATAAGCATATGGTTGACAAGTTGAAAGAACACTTCCTCCACTTGAAAATAACACAAGTACCACATTTACAGAACAAAGCTGCTAATGCAATGGCCACAATTGGCTCCCTTCTCGAGATTCCTCACGAGTCTACGCATTACAAATTCTTAGTTGACCGACTACATGCTCCCGCTTATGAGAATGATGAATTGAATCACGTATGTGTCTTGGTTGGTCCCCAGTCCCCGTGGTACCACAATATCCAAGCTTACCTACAAAATGGTATCGTATCTCCTCATCTCATTGCAAACCAATGCCAAAACTTTATCCGTGGAGCTTCCCATTACACCCTTATAGCCAATACCCTTTATCGTCGAGGTTATCACAACGTGCTCTCTAGATGTTTAGATGAAAACAAAGCTGCCCAGGCTTTACAAGAGGTACATGTTGGAATCTGCAGTGCCCACATGAGTGGCATGGTCCTAGCCAAGTAACTTCTATGTACAGGGTACTATTGGCCTACAATGGAACATGATGCTTGTGAGTTCGTCAAAAAGTGCCTACCTTGTCAACAACATGCTAATTTGATCCATGCTCCTGCTCAGGACCTTAGACCTATTGTGCCTCCTTGGCCCTTCTCTTGTTGGGGTTTTGACCTCGTTGGTAAGATTACTCCCCTTTCTTCTAAAAGCCACAAGTACATAATCACAGCTACGAAGTACTTTACAAAGTGGGTCAAAGCAATTCCACTCACACTCACTACTGGTGTCCAAATATCCCAATTCATCCTCTATCACATCATTTGTCACTTCGGCATACCCTCCACCATCTTCACAGATCACGGTACACCATTTGAAAATCAACACGTCAGTGATCTCTGTGCTCACCTCCATATCCATCACCATTTCTCTAGTCCATTTTTCTTGCAAGGTAACGGCCAAGCTAAGGCAACTAATAAAACCATCCTCAAAATCCTCAAGAAAGTTATCAATGATATTGGTCATGAATAGCATCTCCAAATCAATCCTACCATCTGGGCATATCGCACTTCCTACCGTACTCCTACTGGCACTACTCCTTACTCCCTAGTCTACGGTGCTGAAGAAGTCTTACCAATTGAGGTTGAACTACCATCCCTCTGAGTATCATTAAGAGGCCTGATCTATGATGAAGATTACCGAGTAGCACGACTCGCACAGTTGGATCTCCTAGATGACAAGTGCCAGCAAGCTTATGATCACCTGATTTTTTATCATAATAGACTCAAGCAGAACTATAACAAGAAGGTCCACCCACGCCAGTTCCAGGTAGGGGACCTTGTGCTCAAAGAAAATTAGAAAGTGGGTATTGATCAAGAAAAGAAAGGCAACTTTGAAGTCACCTGGCAAGGCCCATATGTTGTCACTGCATGCTTTGGTTCTGGGGCATATCAACTCTCCACTCCTGAAGGAGAACCATTGAATGATCCTATCAACATCATTCATCTCAGGTGCTTCTATGCCTGAAGGCTAGTTGTTCATTCTAGCTATCTAAGAAAATCCATAAAAACTATAAAAAGTCCTGAAAAAGAAAAGCACAAAAATAATGTAAAACAGTCCTAAAAAAAATCTCTAAAAAGAAGAAAAATGAAGCTGAAAAAAATGGTTGTCCCAATGAAAACTTGGTAAATAGGCACTTGGGCAATATCAAAAAAATCAAAAAAATCAAAAAGATCCAAAGAAATCAAAAAGAAAAATAAAGAGAAAAACTTTCGTCCAATGGTGAAAACTTGGCAATCAAGCACCTTGGACAAGTATGGGTGATGAAAACCTAGAATTAGGCGTCACCCATAGTGGACCATTCCATTATCTATCAAAATATCATTTCTATCCATCACCATCACCATCTCTGCATTCTCTATATTCCCTGGGTGTTCGCATATCATACGCACTAGTCTGCACTAATTTCCCTATCTTGTATCCTAATCTTTTTGTACGCATAATCTTGTATATTGTTGTCCATATGTTGTACTTTTCTAAAATCCCTGAGCATTAGTCCTGTATATTGCTCATGTCTGGAGTTTCTCCTTATTATATGTGGCTTCTATAGTTTGCTTGTAGTGCGCATTTGATCAATCAACTTGGTAAGTTCCATCTTTCTGGAAATGAGTCTTGAGGATGTATCCTTCCTCTCGTCAACTTAAATCCAAATCAGTGTCATCTTTGGGTTCTCACAGGCTGTATCTTTCCTCTTGAACTAATCAATCAGCACACGCAACTATTACGCACATCAAGATAGGTAACATGATCCAATAAAATCTTAGCAGCAACCTTTGTACATAATCTTTGTAACTAATCGCTTGTAATTATTCTTCTCAACTTGATCCTTGTACATTTGTGACGTATTCCATCTTCCCACCATCATGCTAACATCCCAATTCGTTGTCCTACTAACATTCCAAGCCCGATCCTCCATAGTCCACCTGTCTAGTTTATCAGTTGATTGTGACACACACAAAAGAAAGGAAAACATAGGTGAGTCCCATTTGCATCCATTTCATTACCTCTTGTATCATTATTGCACCTATTCATTAGATTCATCATTTAGATTGCATTAGATCCATCATTCATGATGCATTGTTCATCACTAAATTGCATTAATCATCATGTCAATGGTTAGTATCCATTATTTAACTTGCATAATCAATTCATTCATTTTAGCTTGCTTTGTTACTCCATTTTTAGGTTCCTATAGTTCATCTTGCATCGTTAAATTCATTTTAGGTTCATCTTGCATCGTTAAATTCATTTTAGGTTCATTTAAGTCATCTTGCATCGTTAAATTTATTTTAGGTTCATTTAAGTCATCTTGCATTGTTAGATTCATTTTAAGATCATTTAAGGCATCTTGCATTGTTAGATTCATTTTAAGATCATTTAAGGCATCTTGCATTGATCATCCATTTTAGTTTCATTATCTTGCATTGTTAATTCATCTTGCATTGATCATCCATTTTAGTTTCATTATCTTTCATTTTAATTCATCTTGCATTGCTCATACATTTTAGGTTCATTATCTTGCATTATTAATTCATCTTGCATCGTTAAAATTCATCGTGCATATTTCATACATTTAGGATCATCTAACATTATTACAACATTTTAGATTCATGTACCTTTTGCATAATTAATTAATTTAAATTCATTCATCTGGCATTCATATACATATTCATAAAACATCAACATCTATGTTGCATTCATCCTGCATCCACACATGTCAGTACATCATATACATATAAGCATCATCCATCCTGCATAAGTCATGCATCATATATACATAATCAGGTCATTCATATGCATCACATCCTGCAAGCATCATAAGCATCAATAAGATTCCTCATCATCATATATATATATATATATATATATCAATTTCTGTCAATAAAATACATCACGTGCACCTCGGTGCCAATATACATGTATAATCTCAAAAATGCAAAAATGTGTGTCATATGATCCTCTGAGGAATCATGCTGGTGGCTGTGATGGCTCACCTCCCTACCCTAGTGGTGGACTTGGTGGCATCCCCACTGATCCTTGTGAAGATGATGTATGCACTATGCTCTGAGAACGTGACCTCTCTGAGTAGTCTCGTCTCTGTCCCTCAGGAACTAGCTGATGCTATAGTGCTCTATAGTGGGATGCCTCCCTGCATGCCCTATTCACATCTCTGTGAGCTGCGAACACCTTGGCTACCACCTGCCTAACCCCACCTGGATCTGCAGGGTCAGCGTATCCAGTTGGCCCGTAAGTCTATCTATCTCGGCACGCAGGTCTCCAGCATCCTATGTGAGGTCCACCATAGAAAACTCACATGAGTCCACCCTTCCCTGAAGAGTGTCAAGTGCACCCTCTATCCCATCCGCCTGTGTTGTCTCCGCGGTCAATAATCCATGTATCCAGGCAATCTCTACATGCAAGCTTGCGTCAGACACCACCACCATGTCTAGTAAACCTTGCAGTCTGGTGCACTCCATCTGAAGACTGTCTCGCTCTGCGATGATCGTATCATGAGTCTCCTGTGCTATGTACCCTGCGGTTGGCCCCTATGGCCCCTATACCTATGGTTGCACTGGTGGCCCCTGTACCTATGGTAGCACTGGTGGTGCCTGTGCCTGATCCTATGCCTGTGTTGGTGGGGGCCCCTATGGTCCCTGCTCTTGCACGTGTGCCCCTATGTGAGGTCTCACATGTCTCTGCAGCCTCCTCCTCTAACCCGCTACCAAGGTCTCTGGGGTGTCCCCGATCTCCATGCCATCCTCGACCTCCAGGTCCCCTATCGGGTACTCATGCACAACCACCTGAGCCAGGTCAGTCAGTCGCATTGGTGTGTGCACAACCCACCATGCTGCGTACTCTGGGGTCATCCCTACATCTATAATATCTGGCCGTGCCAAAAAATACAGCCATGCCATATCCCTCCAAGATGCCCTCACTGTGAGATCATCTGTGTACCTGCCCCAGGTCCCTACCTCCCTGGTGACATGATGATGTAAGGCATCCTCTGCCACCACTCCCTGCTGTAGCCCAAACTACCGCATGACCCTGGATGGTCTGTATCTCTCTATATGGTGGATGGTCCTCCCCAGTAGAAAGCAATCAGTTTGAATGTATGAGAGGTATAAAAAGTCCTCAAATCCATCCTCCACCCCTGTCGCCTAGTCCATCATCCCCCATAGCTCATATAACCTGTACAGGGTCTAGCAGAAAACTTGTACCTTGCCCAGCAGTCACCTCCAGTATCCAGTCTGGCCAACAAAGGTGTATCTCAGAGGGAGCCTGTATCTGCAGGCATAAGGCTCCCCAAGCTGGCGTGACTCCTGAACTCTCATGGGTTGGAACACTGCAATGTGCTTACACACCCACACTAACAGCAAAGTCACTCCTATCCCCATGTTGCATGCCTCGTGGTACGCAGCCATGTGAAGATCGTGGTATAGTTGTCCTAGGACAACATACCCCCAGTAGTAATAAGTCCCCTCCTCTAGCATCTGAGCTAGCGCCCATGACCAACCCATCCCAAAACCATGTCCTGCCAGGTCCGCTAAGATCCGCCCCCTAATCAGTTTGACAATATAGAGAGCTATCTGCCTGAGCCTCCTGTCGACCGCTGGCTGCTAGGGCATCTAGGTCTGGTACGTCAGGATCTGCCTCATTGGCTGCCTAAACGTGATCTCCATGTAGTGGTCGCTATCCTCTAACCTGTACCAAGGAATTGCCCCTCAGATAGGTATCTGTAGAATACGCCAAACATCCTCTAGCGTGATCGTCGCCTCTCTAGTAGGCAAGTGGAAAGTGGTGGTGTCGCTATGCCACCGCTCGATCAGGGAAATCATCATCCCATTGTGCACCCATAGCCTAGGCCAACAGGGCACATAGTCTAACCCAACCATAGCTAACAGGCCCCAGTCATCCTCTGTCAGCTGAGACTCCAACTCCATAGTGGGAGGCCAATGCTCTCGAGATCCCAAGGGTCGGAACTGCTCCTGCAAGAATTTTAGAATCTACCATTTCAGTCACCTATTCTTCTAGTCCTAGTCTAACCCTTCCCAAAATGGGGCATCTTGTCCCTAGGTCTTACGCTGACCCATCTCTGGCCCCCGTCGGGTCCCTTTGTTTCCTTCCCTCTCAAAGTTTGCCCTTTTAGGTGCAAACATCGGTTCAGCCAGAAATGTTGGTTCATACACCGGCGTCTCCGTCTACATTCCTGCAGACTGGCATCTTCGAAGATGCGGGTCTGGGTCTGGCGTCTTTGAAGACACCGGTCCAGCACTGTCAGCTCTGGAGACGCCGATCTAGGGATCGACGTTTGCGAAGACGTCAATCTAGGGATCGGCGTCTCCGGTCTGAAACCCATTTTTCCCCCATTAATGCGCTAACTACACCCCAAAGCAATAAATGACATTAATAATAATAAATGTGAGGTCTCAAGTAGCTAAATCACTGGTATCGGTCACTCGACGGGCCTCCCGTGTGTGCGAATGCACTCTCCAAGCTGCCCCTTCATCCTCTCATAAACCATCGTTTCACTCTAGAGCTCAATTTCTACTATTCACTATTCACAAATGACCTTCTTTAGCCCCTAAACCCCTCTTATAGCCCTCGTTTTCCCCAAAAAATTTCCCACCCCCATGTATATTTTTGTATATATCATCCTGTTGTAAAGCTGCAATATGCGTAAAATCTCAAAAATATTTAAAAATTGCTAAAAATCTAAAAAATTCTAAAATTCTAAAAAATTCCAAAAATATCAAATATTCTCAAAAATCATGCAATAAACCCTTTGTTCTTTTCGCATTGTTCTAGATCTTCATTTTCAGCAACATTTCGACTCATGCGACTGCAACATTATTTTTCACCAAATCAATTTTGTGACCGACTGTCCTTGCTCTCCATCCTGTTCACAGCTTTTGCTAGCGAATATCTTTTCATCCAATCAAATCAAATCCAATCTTTGCCCGTTAGGATGCATCCTTCCGGCGTCGGCTTATCAAATCCTTCATCACATCAATCCTATTCATGGCAAGAACTTTGGACTGAATGACTGCTTGTTCATGAGGCCTTCTTTATTTGATTTTATCTTTTTGTGTCAGTTAAAACCTACTCACCATTAACTCAATCTATTATATCTTGGTGCATTGTGATTGGTTGCTACTGATACATGCATCTTTTGCAGTGTGCTTTTGTTTGAGCATCTAGTCCACGCAAAGGAATCTTGTCATCTATATTTTCTAACACCTGATGCATACCTCCTATTGCAATATCAAAATCGGATGCGCTCTCCACATTTTTACACACAAACAGATCCCCAATGCTCATTAGCTGCATTTAATCTCATTTGCATTTGCATTCTTAGCTGCATTCTTAAATTGCATTTCAGAAGGCTTCTATTTATTCCCTCCTTCCTTTCCTCTCTCCTGTTGCTTCCTTTTTTGAGAAAATTCCACAACATCATCTTCGTTATGTTCTTTTCTCGAGGGGGAACAACCCCGTACCGTCATTGCTTCAGCATGACTCCTAGAAACCCTCTTCCTCTAGGGCAACTCATTTTCTTGTCTTTGACGTCCAAGAATATAGACGTCCAAAAATGTTAATATTATTCTCCCTCTTATTCCTCTAACTATTTAATTCAATCAATTAAATAGTTTCATTTATCAATAGTTTAAACACTATTCTAATGTATTTTATTTAAATACATTTGCCTCCACAAAATCCCCTTTTAATAAATTTATATTTATTAAATACTCCATATCCCTAATTCTTCTAAAGCATGATTTATTCAAATTCAATTTGGATTGTCAGCTAAACCCTAGCTAGGAACCTATTAATCCTACCCTAAAGCCTACTCTATTCCTACCCTACTCCCATCACCTCATTTCCTAAGTATGCTTCCACACCTAACTTTCCTCTAACCATGGTTAATGGGTGATTCCTAACCTTTTTAAGGCTAATGGAATGCTCACCCACATGGGGAATTTCTCTCCTAAATGGGCACCCATTCCTCTTTAATTCTCTCTTACAACTTTGTCTCCCACTTGAAAATGTTGAGCCACTCAACATTTAATGCCAATTTTGACTCAAAATT
>MU227321.1:537322-547874 GCA_018584345.1 Thuja plicata | reverse complement strand
CAAACAGATAAGTTTCATACAATCATGACTTGATCATATTAAATATATACTTGATAGTAAACTACACACAAATAAATTTAGAAATATACATACTGTGGGGCTATCACTATGAATTGAGATGCCTATGACTCTATCATGGCGAATCGGTCTCACGACATCATTAGACACCACCCTCTGTCAAATAAAATATGTAATTAAAAATGAGTACGCGCAAGTGACAAGTATACATGTATGCTTAATCAATCTAAAATACTTAATTACCTTTCCCTTGTCAACACCATACACCTAAACCCCCTCATATTGCCCTCCAGTGGCAACTGGTGAAACCTGCATCAGTATATAATAAGATGATCATAAAAATTAGAAAATACATGTATACAATATTATAATAAAAAGAAACCAATGAGTACATTAAAACGTATGTACCGTGGAAGTGTCAAGGCCAAATGAAATGGCCGAAAGCGTGGACCCCTCCACCTATGCCATCTCCTCCTCTGTCATCAACTGGACATAAATGAAACATGTATAAAAAACATAAGTGGGCAGTCATTATAAGAAAATTCTATTAAAAATACAAACGTTTAAAATTAAATACAATGTAACAAGTTAATTGTTTACTCTTACCGTAACAGTAGGAGTCCATGGCTCTGTATGCTCCTGATTCACATCTCCATGGGGTGCTTTAGTGCCTGTAGTGTGCTGTGTAGTATCGTCCACCTCGAACACATAGTTATATGCATCACTATCATTCAGGGGACCCAAGCACATATTCTGGTACATAAAGCAAGTATGAGGTACACAAACATGTGAGCTCATGGAGGATGTGGAAGGGCCAGAAGCATCAGTATGAGGAGGCAACAATGGCGCACTCTTCCTAACGAGTAGATCACTCAAGGCATGAATGGCTTGAATAGTCTGTGAGTCGGCCTCGGTAATAATGTCAGGATACTGTACAGTGGGAGGTGGTGAAATCTTGCGAGGGAGGACATATGTGTAGGATTTTACCCGTTGTGCCCCTGGTCTGTCCTGGGGAGTGCCTAAGCCCATGCCCTGGTTCTGTCTCATGCTCTAGTAATTGACTTTGTGACCGAGCACAAATTCAGCATATAATTTCTGAATGAAATAGAATGGGACATCCAAATTACTGTGGGGTGGTCTATCAAAAACCATCTACCAGCGATCCCAAAAGTTGTCACGTATTGCATCATTTGTACACCATTTAATTGACAACTTAGTTTTTTTAGGGTCCACTTTTAAACCGATTTTGTGATCAACAAAAATGTTACATATGTCATGTTTTGTTATGTTTAGATCCATAACTTGATCGTACTCAAGCCCATCATCAAATTGGGCGTGCATGGATTCACGCCAAAGAAGTGCAACATTGTGTTGTTTCTATGAGTTTCTCCATGCTCTCAATAATGGAGTTCAGCGTGGAAAACATGGGACGCAAGGTGGGGATATTCACATATGTGTTGTGATATCCTCTAAGCTGATTTAGATTATCTCCTATGAGATCCTGTATTGGTCGAGGGTTTGGGAACGATTGGTCTTCTGAAGGTGGGGGATTGTTTTGAGGTGATTCTAGATTGTTCGCAGACTGAGAGGGAGAGTTTTTGGATTGGTCTGAATCCATATCTGATTCAAAAACAAAATAGAATAAACAATATAAATTTCAACTCTATTTTATAATCAATTTTAAAAAATAATATGCGATTTTAGGAGCTTGGCTTCATTGCTTCAACATTATCGGATATCCGATATTATCAAATGTCCAATATTATCGAATATCAGATATTATCGGACATCCGATAATGCTTTAGCTTTGGCTTTTGGCTTGGCCAAGTGTACTGACATCCAGGCGTACTCAAAAGTCAACAAACTTTTGGGTGAGCTTTTGGACGAGTGAAAAACTGATTTTTTCACATCGCCAGTTTTTGGCATACCATGATCCTGCACAGACCCTCATAGAAAATCTGAAGTGTTTACAAAATTTAAAATCTTCAAAGCACTTGTTGAAAACCAAAGTGGCCACAAAATTAAATGTTTAAAAATGGCTATTCGAGGTGAATTTTTCTCTTTGGGGTTTGACAATTTCTGTGCAGATCATGGTTTTCAAAGGATTAAAGTTGTCCCCTAGACTCCTCAATAAAATGAGGTAGCGGAAAGAATCAATCGAACCATTCTTGAGAAAGCTCGGTGTATGCTTTCCAATGCCAAATTAGGTAAAGAATTCTCGGCAGAAGCCTACAACACAACAATGTATTTGATCAACCGAAGTCCTTCATCACAATTGGATTTTGGTATTTCAAAAGAAGAATAGATTGGAAAGAAGATTTATTATTCACACATCTGGATATTCAGATGTAAATCTTTTGTACATGTCCCAAAGGAAAAGAGGACAAAGTTGGATTCCAAATCGTAGAAAGCCATATTAGTTATGGTGAGGATCAATTTGGGTTCATAATTTGGAATCCATTTGTTAAAAAGGTTATTAGAAGTTGAGATGTCATTTTCAATGAAAACACATTTTCACCTTTGCACATTCAAATGACTTGGTCCAAAGAATACATTCCAGCTGCAGCCTTGAGGAATGACAACTATTTCATCCATAATAACAATAATTTGGGGAAATCTCCTCTAAGATCAAGATATAGGAAGTTATAATGTTGTCTTCATGACCCCTATAACAATATTTGGGAAAACTATTGATTACATCAATTTGTCTAAAAGTTCACGGCCTCCCCTGTTTTCCTCACCAGTGAACTTGGCGCCGACAGATGAGGATTTCACATGCTCTGCGAAACACAACTCACTCGCTGCTTCTGGGGAGATAAGTAATGTCTCTGCCATGCGGGATGATGAGTAGGTCAGCTCATCATCAAGGCCACTATCCACGTGAATAACATTGCCTCTTGTTACCAGTTCACAAAGAAACGAAGGCTTTCATTGGTTTTTTGATGAAGATGGGTTTAATTACCCACTACACATAGGCTTGGTGACTGGCTGTCACAGTTCATGCGGCCTTATGCAATCTACAGTCATTAAAACACATCCCAGCCATGGTGATTTTCCAGGGGAGTCGGCTGATATTGGTATTGTTTTGCGCGGAATGGAATCCACAAACCATGATGCGTCTAAATAACCTCACATGCCTAGCAACGCTCCATTGGATGTTCAAAACACATGGGCCTTAGATGCTACATGGGTATCATCTTCCTTCGTGGACATTCCACGGTCAAGAGATGTAGCAAGTCATTCAAATCCATGCCGAATTGAAATTTCTCAAGTAGATTTTCCTCTTACGCACACACAGAGCAAGGAATATGTTTCTAAGGCACCGGCTCTGCAAAATCAAAACGATATTTCTTTGGGCAGTAAAAAATCAACTACATTCAGATTTGGAAACTTGCAAGGCCTGAGAGGTATTGAAACTAATACTGTTAGGAATAGTGACACTATGAGTTCAAGTCACTTTTCTGGATTGAGAAGGTCTACCAGACAACAAAAACTCCCTTCAAAATTCTCAGAATATGAGTTGTTGTTTGCTGAAGAGATAGAGCCCAATTTATTAATATCTAAGCAATTTGAACTGACCAATTATAAAGCCGCTTGTCAGAACAATGATAAGGGCAAATGGATGGTCTCTATGGAATAATAAATGAGTTCACGTCAAGCCAATAAAACTTCGCATTTGGTCACTCTTCCACCAAATCAAAGACCACTTAAGATCAAGTGGGTGTATTGACTGAAAGATGAAGATGGAGGCAGTAAACCCTACAAGGTCATACTAGTAGTGAGAGAGTGTGATCAGAAAAAGGGGATTGATTTTAATGAAATATTCTCGCTGGTTGTCAAGATGACAACAATCCAAACAATTTTGGAACTGACAGCCATATGGGATCTTGAGTTAGAGCAACTTGATGTGAAGACTACATTTTTACATGGGCATTGTGATTCAAATACATGCATTTATTATAAGAAACTTCCTAATAGTGAGTTCTTCATTCTTTTTCTCTACGTTGATGACATGTTGGTAGCCACTACTAGACCAAAGATTGTTGGTGAGTTGAAAGCTCACTTGGCAAACAAGTTTTCTATGAAGGACTTAGGGACAACCAAGAAGATTCTTGATATGACAATCACCCGAGATAGAAGAAAGAAGGAGATAGTTTTATCACAAAAATACTACATTGACAAAGTATTTGATAGATTTGGTATGGTTGATGCAAAGTCTGTTTCTACTCCCCTTGATTCACACTTCTATTTATCTTCTGATTTGTGTCCGCAAACACAAGAGGACAAGGATTTTATGGAAATAGTTCTCTACAAATCAATAGTTGGCACCATTATGTATGTTATGGTTTCTACACGTTCCAACATTGTTCATGCGGTGGGAGTTGTGAGTAGATTCATGAGCAATCCCAAGAAGACTCATTGAGAAGTCATTAAATGGGTATTGAAATATCTAAAAGACACTTTTGATTATTGCCTATGTTTTAGTGGTAATAACGTATAGTTGTAAGGATTTACTGATTCTGATATTTCCAAAGATTTGGATAAATAAAGGTCTACTACCAGTTATACCTTCATGTTTGTTGGGGATGCCATTTGTTGGGCCTTAAGGATGCAACATTCCATTGTTCTTTCTTCTGCCGATGCTGTATATTTGGAGCTTTTTGAAGGTGCTAGGGAGATGATTTGGTTACAACATTTTTTAGTGATTTAAAATATCAACAAAGCGATTATGTTATTTTTTGTGATGGTCATAGTGCTATTTTTAAGGCTCACAATCACTCATCTTAGTGTTGTTCGAAACATGTTGATATTCATGCTCATTTTGCGCGATATATGGTTGAAGAGGGAAAGTGAAAAGTTGTTAAAATTGACACAAAGGTCAATTTGGAAGACATCTTGACCAAGGTTGTTCCCAAAGAGAAGTTTGAATGTGTTGGGACTTCTCTTGGGCCTGTGAAAAAGAAGTAGATCAATATTTAGAGCAGGGGAATGTCTGGTCATCTGTGATATCCATTGACTTCTAGTGGGAGTTTGTTGAGTCTTGGAAGGCTAACAGACATCCTTGTCCTTTCCCGCCTTATGGTGTCCTTTCAGCTAATTGCATTTGTTGTTATATATATTTTTGTATATGTATCTTTGTAAATCTAATTTGATTACTGATTAATAGAGAATTCTTTTGCTCGGTATGGATGTAGCCAATTTGGTGAACCACAATAAATACTTGTGTTAATTTGTGCAATTCTATTCTTATTGTGGTTACTCCTTTTTTTATTTCGTTTCTCCATAACTTTACATGTGGGAGGATTTGCACATTGTCAAATTGATAATTTCTTCTTCCATTCACTGCTCCCAATGGGACGTTCTCTTCTCAACAATGGCTCTCGCATGTTCCCCTTGGCATTAAATATTTAATTTAACCTCAAGTTCACACATTTTCAAACTTGCATAAACATTGTTGAATCTTCCTTTTCCAATGTGGTTCCACGCTGCCAAATTCACTTTCTATATTGTGTTTACAATAGCCTACAAATCTGGCTTTGCATACATAAAGGCACCTTCAGCATGGATGCCACATAGCGGCTTCATTTGTATATGGAATTTGCTATTTTTATTGTATTGTGCTCACTAATAGCGAACTCTTTTCCATTTTCTCGGTCAAACGGAACCATATCACTTTATATATACAATATTTTGTGGACCATACTGCTCAATGGAAGAGACACACAATATGATAGGAGACTATCATGCGCCCACCATGGATTTCATAGGTACAGATTCCAAGTACGATCTAATACTATATAAAAGTGCAAAAGCATAAAACTGAATTGATTGACTCAAAACTCGACATACATTGGATGGTTCTTACAATTCAATAGAGAGGCTATTTAAAGCCATTAGTTCCATTATAAAACTAAGTACAAGAATAACTTCACAACACCTAACTATTCATCTGATTTATTTTATTTAATCCAAAGCTACAAAACTAACCTAATTAATGTAATAACTCTAACAATACATAACCAAACTCTCTCTTTGTTTTTCCATTTTAAGTAGAATTTTCAAAACAAGATACTTTTAATAATTTATAATGCTTATTTCAAAAATATAATCAATATGCTTAAATAAAATAACATTCCCCTTTTCAAACGAATTAAGAACACAATGTAATTTTGAAAGAGCTTCCTTTAACACATCAAGTAAAATACACAAATATAATTAGTTTAAAACACCCAATACAATGTGCATTTACATGTCCAATACATTGTTAATTTAGATCAATGATCAATTTTGATATTAGTTTAACATATTTTTCATATCACATACTCTTACTATATACAAAATAGGATGGGCTTGTAATATTCAAATAAGCAATGTATACCATGTCTAATTAATCACTATTGGGATTTTACTTATCATACATGCTAATGTCAAACATTACTTATATCTAGATATTTTTCTTATAGTTGATTGTTTATTATCTAGATATTTTTTTTATAGTTGATTGTTTATTATCTAGATATTTTTCTCAACTAACTTTTCATATTCCATGAGAAACAACTGCATATTTAAAACAACTTCTCATTGTTCACATTATATAGCTTTCTATTAAAATGACTAAATTAAAAATTGCTTCTAAAATAACTCATTCCCATGCTTAGGAATAAAGTGAATTGTAAACAAGTAATACACAAAAAACTTGTGTTTGAATGTTCATCAACTACAATGACTTATGTCAAGACTTGCCATCTAATTTTGTATCAAGTCTTGTAAATGACTAGTATACAGTTTTGATGTTATATCAAGACCTCATATTAATTAATAACAATCAATACACACTTCAATGTATATATTTTTGAATAAAATACTTTTAAAATTAATACTAATCTTCTTATTAATCTTATTTCTTTTAATTGAAAAAACACAAGTTACATAGGAAAGAATAGCAGTTCAAGAAGAATTGCAAGAGAAGAAGATAAGATTATACAATATCCAATACCTAACAATATACAACAAGGGACGCAAGCGTCAAAGTTCCTGCCTATTGTATTGTTGCTTTTGAGGTAGTATGTGGTGGAATGGGATTATTATTTTAATTGCATGGATTTTATTGATTTATAGTTCGGTGGAGGTAGAAAATTTGATTGAAATGTGGACAACGGAAGCTATAATTGCATTAAGTGGCGAGATTGATAAGTTGTTCCTAGATTTATTGATATTATATACGCTCTCAATAGATGAGATGTTGAAAAAGCAATTATCATATTATGATTTAAATATGTTATAATGTAGTGACTAAAAGTATGCAAAGCATTGGAACATTGGGAATCGGTGATACCATTGAGTAGATCATATAATCATGGATTGAAAGTTTTTTGTACCCTTGTACAGTGATATTTTCATTGGACCCATAACACCATTATAGCCATTAAAAAGAGTGTGTGTTTGTAGAGTTTTATCAGCATAAAAGAACCAGTTTGCAGATGATTACGAACACATTATTTATTGAATAAATAAATAGATTTCCAATAATTATATTTTTTTTGGACCAACAATTTTTGGTTTTACATATTTTAAAAAAAATTGAACTAGTAAGCAATAGATTGAAATCAAGAGTTCTGTAATTGCAATAAAGTTTAATTTTTGCCAATACAATAACAAGTGCTTCTAGAAATTAAATTATTGAATTAGTGATCAACTTGGTAGTTTTACATTAAAAAATAAGAAAACAGAAAATAAGTCAAACATAAAATAAGAATTTTCCTCATCGCCAAAATTTCTAAAATTTTAAAAACTCTTTCTTTTGACATTAGCAATAAGAGATGATTTTGTTGAAAGGAGAAAATACTCTTTTCTCCTCTAATTTCTCCTCTAACTTTATATTTTTTTAATTTAAAATAATATTATAATTAGAAATATATTGCATTGAATTGAATAACATATTATATAATATAATAGTTTTAATACCCAACATATCTCCTTCTCGAGAGAGGATTAGTTACTTAGATATAAAATAAATAATAAATATAAATAATTTTTTAATACACAATATTAAAATTATAATGTTATGGCTATTATACATTTATTGTTATTTATTCTGGGAAAATGACTTGCTTTATATAAAATATAAAATATAACAATTAAAACATATCTATTTTTAAAATTTAAAATTTATTTTAAAAAATTTGAAATCTAAATAATAATAATATATAGATTAAAATAAAATAACTGAAACATAAAATAAGAATCAGTCTCATCTCTAAAGCCAAAATTTCTAAAATTTTAAAAACTGTGTCTTTTCATGTGGACTTCAAGGCCACTAAAATATGAAATTAGTTAAGATGCATTCTGAAAAGGAACATCAAAGTGAGAATCTACTAAAAGTTTATAGACACCAATAAGGATAAAATGCATATTAGTTTTTGCTACTCATATTGAATATCAAGTATCTACAAAGGTAAGTTCAAAGGCCGGTATTATTTGTGTATTGAGCTGGGCATAGATTATGAGCCAATGTGTATGAAGTAAATTAGACAATACATACAAACAGGGTAGATAATGTCCCTAAATATAATTAAGATAAAGAAGACTCGAGGCATGGAAAGCAATCCACGTAAAGAAAGGATAAAAATAGATTTTTAAAATTTGATGAGCTGAAATTTATAGGCCTTTAAGGAAAAACTACTAGAGTTATTAATTATTACTTTGCTATGGATAATAACATATCTATTGAACTTATCTCAGATAAAGAAGGAATCAAGGACTAAAACTCATAATAGAGTATGGATTTTGGAGGCTGAAAATAGTTACTTGTATACATGAATGAAAAATCTTTCGTGATACTTTTACCTGGAGTTCATATGCTGAGACAAATAATAATATTGTGCACTTTTCAGCAAGGGAATTAGAAAAGGTTAAATCAACACTGAGATCCAAAAGCAAGGGTGGTAATGTTGAATAGATATAATTAATGTGAGCATTTGGTAACTAAATAATTATGCTTTTGCCCTTTTCCTGTAATTTTTGTTGAAGTGAAATGCAAAGGACTTCCCTATTATTCTTGATAATTGTTAAAGTTAGAGCCTTTTCTACGTGCCTTCAATGCACCAAGTGATGTGCCACCTATGTCCTCTTTTCTTGCATGTTTTTTCATGCTTACCACATGATTCATACAGGTGGATTCTTTTTTGCATAGTAGCTTATACTTAGACACACAGTTTTGGACGTGCAAAAGGCTTTATGCACATTTTGGGAGCTTATTCACGTTTAAACACCCGTATCCATACTTTTGCAGTATATACGATAGTTATTTGCACTTATCCTTTGTGAATGCGTTTATTGCTTCAATACCAGACTCTCCAGATTTCAATGTAATTGTGATTTCCATTCTGCAGTGGTAAGTATTTAGTTTTATTTTCATTCATTTGAGGATTGATTTGATGTGGAGGTTAGGAGATTCAAAATTTTGTTTAAGTAGGGTTATTATGTAGAAAGATAGACACTGGAGCACATAGAAGCGATGCGGTTATTATATGAGCAGCCATAGTTTGCAGCCTCATTTTTCTGGGATTAGTCTTGCTTCGATTCTACCGCTGCAGAAGAGGAAATGCAGGTAGAAGAAGCACTAGAGAAAGGAAAATTGATGGGTGCTCCCAAAATCCCAGTAATGGCAATTTATCAAGGCAACCCAGTGACAGCGGCAGCCCAGGCAATGTATACATTATATATATATTATATACTCTTCTGTCATTGCTCTCAATTCCAATGTAATGCATTTATATTTTGGAAATTTGTGGAGGAGATATTACTCTTTCAAATTATTTCAAAAATTGTTGGTTTTAAGAATTGAGGGTAGTCAGGGGAAAAAAAATTCATTTATGTCACAGAAATTTAGAAGGTTAGACGTTGAGGAGAATGCGGACGTGTTAACACTGAAACTATAACTTTTTGTTCATTCCAATCCTAATAGTAATTGAAACACACTGGAAATATACATCAATACCGAATACTTCCCATTTGAATTTCAGTTTTCTCTTAAAACAAAAAATGTATATTTATCAATGCTTTATACACTTAACTGCATCCACTGACCCAACCAGACGGAATGCTTGTGTGGGTGCAGGAAGATATTGAAAATGGGTGTATGCAAAAGAAAACTAGATGAAAATCAGAGGAGGAAAAGAAAATCCTCTTTTCCTGGTAAGCAAAAGTTTTGTCCTGAAATACAGAGCTTATTACATTTGTAAGCTCCATAATTTAATTGAACTTTTTGAATTAGGCATTTGGATTTTTTTGTTATTAGGAGTACTAAAACAACAAAGTTCATTTTGTTGCAGGCCATTCATCCAAGAAGCATGGCTCTCAGAAGCACATGACAGTGGATTCTGCTGCTCCTTTCAAGTCAGATAAACCCTTTTGTAAAATGGTTATGAAATCATGGAATGTAAATGAACCACACATGCTAGTGAGATGAAATTCTCTGCTTTCTTTGGTTATATGTGTTTTCAGATTTAAATTAGGAGTAGAGGGTCTAAAA
>MU227321.1:500567-521217 GCA_018584345.1 Thuja plicata | reverse complement strand
TCATACTGCAACTGTAATAATCCCTACAAAAGATGCGGCTAGTGGTTGGATCCACGTCATAAAGCAAAGGAGGACACTACAACCAATACCGTAAGCTCTTACAATTAACGATGGGGATGATTTCAATAGTAGTCATTCCCCTCTCCAAGACTACCAACCATTGATCACAAAAAAATGGCTGGGGCTTTCCCAGAGGGAAACGCCTACGGCGTAATTACTTAAATATAAATTCAATTACTGTTTCCCAAACATATCTCTTGATTTATTTTAAACAAAAACAATTTAAATTCAATTAATGTTTCCCAAACATATCTTTTGATTTATTTTAAACAAAAAAAAATTAAATATGTGTATGATATTCTCTTATATAATACATAAAAGTTTGTATTAAAAAAAAGGAGTTTTTATATATTATATTAAAATATAGTATAATAATATGAAATTTCTTTTAAATATTTTAATATAATTATTATAAAGTTAAGTTAAAGAGGTTTTTTTTTTAAAAATATTTTTGATAAATGTTATATAAATTATTTTAAATTTCATGTGAACATCAAATATAATAAAGAAATAATATCTAAAGTAAAATAGTATAGATGTTTGAAATATTGTATTTGTAAAACTATTTTTAGTATTCAAATATATTTATAAATATATAAAAGAGTTGAAAAGAAGAACACATTAATTAAATTTGTTTTAAAAAATATTTATTATATTTTTTTTATTCACATGATTGTTAAACATATTGAGATATTGTTGTCGTTGATGTCAAAACCTCCATCCCTGTATTAGTTACCCCCTCTTTTTGTTCTTTTTTCTTTTCTTTTATCCTTAGATTCTTGTCACTCGGGTGCTCGGTGAATTAGATTGTTGGCTTGATAGCTCCCAATAGTCAGGCAATTGTTTGAGTTAGAAACTAGGGTTTTCCCTTTCTGGAGTTTTTCTCTTCTTTTGTTTTGGGTCGTGGTTTTCTTAGGAGAGTTCCCTTAGTTGAAGAAAGGAAGTCATAGTTCGGGCTTTCAATGTTCAGGGAAGGTCAAACTTCCTCGGGAACTCAAAGCCCCTAAAAGACCACAAACCCAAAGAACTCAAGTATTGATGTCGATCGAAGATCAGGCTTATGGGGTGTTTGGGTTGATCGAGTGTTTGGGTTGATAGAGGGTCCTAGGACCCCCGATCCCTGACCCCTAGTTGAGGATTGGGGTGATATTACCTTGACAACCCGAACTGGCTATAAAAGCACACCTCACTGTTAAATTTTCTCACTTTTGTGCATGAGATTTTGGAGTCTACTTCGATCACTAATGTTTATCGAGCTTTCTCAATGATTATCAGTTGTTATTTATGTCTTCAATTGAGCTGATCTTTGATTGTTTTGGTGCTCTTCACCATGCATTTTGGTCAGTTAGCTGCCTTTTCGAGGTAGGATTTTTCTCTCTTTGGATGTGTGCCCTAGGTATGTGCAAGATCACGAGGGGCCAAAAAGTGGCGATGTGAAAAAAATTCACTTTTCACTCGTCCAAAAGCGCATGAAAATGTTTGTTGACTTTTTAGTAGGCCTGGGTGTCAGTACACCTGGGCAAACCTGACACCAAAGCACAAGCCTAATTGGGTACCTGATTTTTTTTATTTTTATTTTTAAATTTTTTTTTCAAATGAAGTTTCCTAGGACCCGTTGGGACACACTTGAGTGTTCCAATGTGTCCCCAAGGATCAAAGAGGGTCCTAAGGGGGTCCTAGTACACCTTCTCACCCGTTAGGACCCTTACAAAGACATCATGACCCCTTTTGAAACATTGGAACACTCAAGTGTATCTAAAGGTCGTAGGACCCCTTGGGACACATTTGAGTGTTCCAATGTGTCCTCGGGGGTCAAAGAGGGTCCTAAGGGGTACTAGTACACCTTACCACACGTTTGGACCTCTAGGAAGTCCACATGACCCCTTTCGAGACATTGGACCACTCAAGTGTGTCCCAAGAGGTCGTAGGACCCCTTGGGACATAATTGAGTGTTTTAATGTGTCGAAAGGGGTCATGAGGTCTTTTTAGGGGTCCTAACACGTAAGAAGGTGTAATAGGACCCCTTAGGATGCCTCTTTGACCCTTAGGGACACATTGGAACACTCAAGTGTGTCCGAAGGGGTCCTACAACCTCTTGCAATATACTTGAGTGTTCTAATATGTCAAAAGGGGTAATGGGGTCTTCCTAGGGGTCCTAACATGTGAGAACTATACTATAACCCCTTAGGTCCCTCTTTGACCCCCAAATACACATTAGAACACTCAATTGTGTCCCAAGGGGTCCTACAGCCTCTTGGGACACACTTGAGTGTTCCAATGTGTTAAAAGGGGTCATGAGGAATTCACATGACCCCTTTTGAAATATTGGAACACTCAAGTATGTCCCAAGAGGTCGTAGGACCCCTTGAAACATAATTGAGTGTTCCAATATGTTCTTGGGGGTCAAAGAGGGACCTAAGGGGTCCTAGTACACCTTATCATAGTCGTAGGACCTGTAGGAAGTCCTCATGACCCCTTTTGATAGATTGAAACACTCAAGTGTGTCCCAAGTGGTCGTAGGACCCCTTAGGACACACTTGAGTGTTCCAATGTGTCCTCGGGAGTCAAAGAGGCTCCTAAGGGGTCCTAGTGTGTGCTAAAAATGTGTCACACTTCTATGAGTCATTATATTCAAGATTGCTCAAGAATGAGGTCTCGAATGATGACTCACAACTCTTTATTCATGGAGTGCAAGGGTTTGTAATGGAGGCCCTCAGATTGACCTAGTTTGTGCCCCTGCAAGTACACCATAAAACGAGATATTCAAAGAGGAAAAAGAGAGAATGCTAGTCTCCATGATCATGAAGTATGCATGCAAATGAAAGCTATTCTATATGATAACAATGCAAGAAAGGAAATTAATCTATATGATAATAATGCATGATTATTCTATGAAAGGAAATACAAATGCAAGATTAATCTATGAAATGAAACATGAATTTAATCTAATATGCAAGTGCAAAATTAATCTAAATGGATTGCCATGGGACATGAAAGAAGAAGGCAAGAAGAGAGAAGTTGCAATATCCAAGCTCAAGTGCTCAAATTCTCCTCCAAAATTGCTCTCCAAACCTGCAGCATAACAATAGCAAAAAAACTCTATATCTATGATTTGATCCCTTAAAATGAGAAGGAGAGGGCTCCTTATAAAAGAAAGTGTGGAGAGGAATGCATCCTCAAGAGAAATGTGGGATAAATCCCTAAAAAATTAAGAGGAAAAATCCCACCACTTAGGAATATGTGTGGAGAAAAAAGAGTTTTATTTATTTATTTATTTGATTTATTTCATTTTTCATCAAAAAGAGAGCTTTAAGTGGGGATTTTATTTATTTAATTGAAGAAGGATTTTATTTCAATTAAATAAGATTATTTTATTTAATTAAAATGGATTTTTTCTTTTAATTAAATAAGATTATTGATGAAATGATCAAACCTTAGGAAATATTGAAATAATTTAATTAATTACAATTTGATCAAGGAAATTGATTTAAATTAAAAATGTTGCAAAGCATTGATTCAGGAAATTGATAAATTGATAAATTGAAGAATGGGGGCCCGTAGTCTAGGCGACCATTTTAGGGTGCATACATTTGCCCCTCTTTGACTAATTTGTGATCTTCATGGTAACAAATGTAGTCAAAGAATGCAGTTGAAGTGTGAGATCGATTTGGCATCACAACACAACCCAAACGTGTGATCAATTTGGGAACACATCAGGACAAAAATAAGCAGAATGAAAAAGACAAGGTCAACACCCCTGTAAATAGGTAATTGACATGTCCAAAATAAGAATCTCAAGCAAGGTTGCCCCAAGAGGAGCGATTGATAGGATTAATAAAGCTGAATCAAGGATTGAAGTTTGATAGGTACTGCCTCCTCGTGATCGAAATTGAAATGAGATAGAGGAGAAACAACAAATTGATAAATTTGATCAAATCGAACTAAAAATAAGGTTCTTGATGTAAGATGAAAGATATAAGGATCACAAAACCAAGGTAGATCATTAAGCATGAAATATTATGGCCCAAGGTTGAATTAGAAGAAAAGAAGTAGGGTGAAAGCGAATGGAAGATAGAAGTTTGGAAGCGATGGAAAGAAATGGAGAGAAGAAAGAGAATTTGCCTTAAGAAAGAGAATGCCCCAAAATCAATCAATTGTTTAAGATAGAAAATTTTGATTGAGATCACAAAAGAAGATAAGAAAATGAAGATGAGAACTTGATCATAGTTGATTAAAAGTCCACAAGAAAGATGAAGGAAAACCCCCCTCAAACTCATAATGTAGCCTAAAAATGCAAACTAACATGAGGTCTAACAATGCAAGCTACATGAAAATGCAAAGGTGTACTTGCAATAGAGAAACTGTAACATAGGAATTTGTTTTCATCATTCATGAGAGAATGTTAAGGAACTTATTTTCATCATTGGGCCATTATTAACAGACATCGAAAAATCACACAATCATCACTAGTCACAAGCGCAACTATGAAGATATGAATGTGATTTATATCGGATTGGAATGTGGAAAGATTATAACATAAGCATCAAAGACATAAAGGTCAAGATGACTTTGTTGTTAGCTTACCCAATTAAATGTAGCAAAACCATGTTAGCATCAAGGGATAGAGGCCAGGATGACCAGAAGAATGGTTGTGCAAAAATAGTCAAGGATGAAGCCTCACATTTCCTAAGTGTGTCAAGAGAACAACAAGAGACACTCAAGAGTTTCAAGACCACACCCACAAGAAGAAAGAAAATAAAAACATTCCCCATGCCCCAAGTCGTCTAGCTATGCATCACGGAGAGACTTATTAGACAAGTACACTCAACGAAAATCAATAACTATCAGCACACAAAGAAAATATCATGACATAGCTCAATCATTAAGTGTTGTGTTTAAAAATTTAAGTGTGTTAACTAATACTAAGTTTTGAAGATAAGGATCAAATGCTTGCAAGCAGACAAGACCACATGACAAAACTGGGTAAGACCAAACTGATAAGTGTTGAAAAACACTCAATGTTAGGGGTTGTATTGAAAAATATAGTAGGGGTGGTGTTGAAAAACACTGTTTGTGGGATGTCCTAAAGACTAACGCATCCAAGAGACTGAAGCTAACACAGTTATGCCCCTAGAAAAAGACAAAGACCAATTCCAAACCAAGGCAACAAGGACAAGGCATGATGGAGAAAGGCATAAGTGTCGAGGACACGCGCTAAGAAACATGGGCGCAAAGGCCTCAAGTAGCGCCCGTTTCCAAGTTTTCACCACTTGGATTACAATTTTTTTATTTTTTCAATTTTTTATTTTTTTCTTCTTTTTTTTCAAGACTTTTTTGAATTTGTTTGAATTTTTGCTACCAAGGCGCTTGTTTTTAGGTTTTCACCAAGGCACTTTTTCTATTTTTTTGAAATTTTTGAATTTTTTTGAATTTTTTTTGTATTTTTGGAATATATAATTTTTTTGGAGATACAATAAAGTGCCTATTGCTAGGTTTTTACTAAGATGATCATTTTTTTAGGACATTTTCTGATTTTTAGCATTTTTTGACAATATATCATTTTTTTATTTTTTCAGGATCAATAATTATGTATAAAGGATGCCCCCAGACAAAATGGGCATCATGGATAGAACTTTTTCAGGTGCAAGACATTGATAGGATCAGGGAGCTTCTCTCCCTCTACTGTAGATAGTAAATAAGCACGTGACCCAAAAGTTGTTGTAATGATGTAAGGTCCAAGCCAATTAGGTTCAAATTTGCCCTTTTGATCTCTATGATGTTGATTCTTAAGATTTTCATGTAGGACAAGATCTCCCACTTGAAATTCTCTAGGGAAAAACTTTTTGTTGAAGGATTTGGACATGCGCTTTTGATAAACCCTCATATGGTCAAATGATGCTTGGCATTTCTCATCTAGAAGTTTTAACTCTTGAAGTCTCATGGCATGGTAGTCTTCATCTATAAGTAGACCATGGAGGGAAACTCTAAGTGAAGGAATCTCAACCTCCAAAGGTAATAGTGCTTCAGCGCCATATGCAAGGGCAAAAGGAGTAGCCCTAGTAGGAGTACGAATACTCTTTCTATAGGCCCACAAAGATGAATTTATCTGTAAATGCCAGTCCCTACCATTCTTACAGACTGTTCTATGCAAGATTTTAAGAATGGTTTTGTTTGATCTGCCTCTGCTTGACCATTTCCTTGTGGGAAGTAAATGGAGGACCAATATTGTTTAATCTTGAATTTCTTGCAGAGTTGTTTAAGATCCTTATTTTTAAACTGGCCTCTGTTGTCAGTAATAATCTCGGAAGGCACTCCATATTGACAGATGATATGGTTCAGAATGAATAGAGAGACTGTCTTGCCCGAGGCAATAGAAAGTGGGACAACTTCTACCCATTTAGTGAAGTAATCAGTAGCAATAATAATAAACTTGTGTCCACCTGATGAGTTGGGATGAATCTGTCCAACAAGGTCAAAGGCTCAACACTAAAATGGCCAATGAGATATAGAAGGAATGAGCTCCCTGTCTAGAGCATGTATCAGGTTACCATGTGTTTGACACTTTTCACATGACTTTGCAAAAGCTACTGCATCAATCTGCATTGTAGGCCAATAGTACCCCACCCTAAGAAACCTTTGGGCCATGGAAAGACCATTGGAATGTCCCCCACAGATTCCCTCGTGAATGCCAACTAACGCTTCGTCAGAATCTTCCTTTTCTAAGCATCTAAGAAGTGTTCCATTTGTTGGAAGTGAGAAAACTCTTAGAGGGGGGGGCGGTGAATAGAGTTTAACAAGAATACAACAAAAATAGACTAAAACTAATTAATGATCATGAAAAATAAAGTAGAATACTAGAAGGAACTAAAAGAAAAACAATATAAGATATAAGATATCAGAGCAACTAAGAGAGGACACAAAATCAAACTTACGCATTATATGTGCTGAGTGGAAAACCCTCGAAATCCAATGGATTTCATCATAGGGAGAAAAAATCACTCCTAAAATATCTCTTTATTAAATCAATCCGAGCTCCAACTCTTACATCAAATAGCAGCTACAACTGCAAGGGCTTCAACCCTTAATTTTTAAAAAAACTGAATGGACTCACAGTGATATATGTAGATTTATGTTTTAAATACATATATATATTACTATTAATCTTTATAACAAACTTTCAACTAGATATTCAGTAAATCCCATTGAGATCTCAAATGATTAAAGATAATTCTTTTTCACCACTCTTTTTCAACTTTCTCCAAGTATATATGTATATATATATGCCTCCATAGAAGGCATCTGTATATATAGGGTAAGTGCAAGAAGTTGGGTACCAATTCCGCAGAAGTCTTGTGGGCTTGAAAACTGCCGCTAGAAATGGGCACCTATTTTGAAAAAAATAGGCACCTGTCTTAGGCTCGGAGACCCGATCCAAAATTCAAAAAATGGGTGCCCATTTTTTAATTATTATTATTATTTTTTTTAAGAAACTCATTTTTACATACTGATTTATTACATTTAAGAAACGGGTACACATTTTTAAACGTGTGCCTATTTTTTAAAATTTGAATTTACCAAACCACCATTTGCATTGGATTTCGGTTTGAGACAGGTTTGGTGGGACCAAGCCTATGCTTGGACCTCCAAAATAATGGCTAAGACATTTGCACACCATATTTATGTCTTGCTGTAATTTTTTGAGGGTCTTCCTAATCGAATTTTTTGATAAAATTAAAACCCATTAGAGATGTCACTGTCTAGATTTAAAAAATATAAATTTTATAGTGATATGATAAATTTTATTATTTTTACAATATTTATTAATCAAAAGTGGTACCTAAACTTAAAATAGTAAGGTTCACTAGAACTTTAATAAATTTTTTGATTTTAGGTTTTTGAAAAAATGAATTATATGAGACCAATCTACATAGAATTTTCTTCAAAATAAATTTTTTTTTTTCCAAAAAAGTGAAATTTTTATCAAATTATGATGGTCATACACGAGAGGTTTTGAAAATGTACTTTACAGTTAATTAAAAATTAATTAAAAATATATATTCAATTAAAAAATAAGCAAAAATATTTTGACCAATCTTTGATGTGTTAGGTATCTTCCCCCAAAAGGATTTATAAAAAATTATTTATTTACTTCAAAATAGGGTTGTCGTACACATGCGGGGTATGGTCCTGAGATAGGCATTTTGAAAATGAGGTTTTTAAACATGCCTACTAAATATATTTTCTACCATCTGGGTATTCAAATAAATTATATATTTGAAAAATAGACTCTGAGAACTACATTTTCTATTAGTGGATTGTTTTGAGATTCAATATCTAAGTGCCTCAAATTTTGACATCAATTGACAAAAAATTTGAAAAATAGGGAAAACACTTCCACTTTTTGCCCAAAAGTGGGATTCAACTTCTTGCAGCCACCCTACAAATAACTGAACAAAACTGTTAACCATAAAACTGGTTAAACATAGTTTGAAAAATGCTGAATCAGATACAACTTGAGAAGGACAATGTTTTCAGCAGAGAATCAAAGACAAACTGTTACAACTGATTGTGCACAAAAAGGAAACCCTAATTCTTGATCCAACTGAAATAGAAACTACCTTCAAATCCATCTTTACTTGAGATAAAATCTATCAAATGGACTTTGGAATAACTCAAACTGAAAACTGATTACCCAAAACAAATTAATTGTCTTTCATCATGATAAATATTTCATAAAAGAAAATGAAAACGGTTTGAAGTAACTGAAATATCAAATATAGAAAACCATGTATTAATTGAAATACAATAAATACACTTCCTTTCATTCCTTTAATCTTTTTCTCAAACTGTAACAAAAACCATACCTGAGAACAAATGAAGCAATGTTTACCCATACAAATGGAAGAAGTAAACTGGAGAAGAACTATTTTAAACTTGACAAGAGGACCACCATTTTGAAGAGCATAGTCAATATGCCAATATAATGAAAACCCATAATGAAATCTTCTTCCTAAATATCCATATCCTTAGACCAAACAGCTCATGACGGCACTCAGAGTTTAGGGTTCAAACCGAATGATAAAGAGAGAAAGAATATGCAATACAAAGAAATGATTTTTGATGTTTGACCACATCATAGCCTTTTTTCATTCAATATGCTTTCCCAAAATTCTTTACATGCCACGTGACCTCAAAGTCACTTAAGTATAATAACCACAGGTTCAGTTTTGTAGTTTTTAGATAAAATATCACGATAAAAGAATGGCTCCACAACATGCCACTAAAGTGCCTTGTCATCAAGGACAAATGGAAGTCAACAAACTCCCCCTTTGTCCTTGATGGAAAAAAAATAGCCATCTGAGAAACAAAAAGTATCCATAACCATGTAGCATAAGAATCATAACCATATCACTGTCAAGAGACAACTCTGCAGAATAGATAAATAACCAGTGCCAACCATAAAGACAATCTCACTTGTAGATAACCAGAATCACCTATAGATAACCATAAAGACAATCTCACCTGTAGATAACCAGAATCACCTGAATAATGTGTTCTCCCCCTTTTTGTTAGCAAGGACAAAGAAGAAGAACAATCCATGTGGGAAACACAAAAAGACATCCCCAAATGAACTCTCCCCCAAAGTAAAATATCAGTGAGAAACAAACAATGATTGAGAAAAAACTCCCAATCTATCTCTGAACCGAACAAAATTCTCTCTAGGAAGGGCTTTAGTAAAAATGTTAGCCACTCGGGCCTGAGTAGGAACATAAAGCAACTAAAATTCCTTATCAAGCACTTGATTACGCAAGAAGTGGAACTTAATGGCAATATGTTTAGTGCGAGAATGCATGATAGGATTCTTGCTTAACTGAATAGCACTAGAATTATCACACAAAATAGTGATGGGCTTGTATACCTTTATGCTCAAATCTATTAGCTGATATGCCATCTACATTAACTGAGTACAACATGCAGTAGCTACTATCTATTGAGACTCACAAGTTGATAGAGTAACACACTCCTGTTTCTTACTATGCCAGGAAACCAATCGGTCACCAAGGAAGAAGGCAACACCACTGGTGCTTTTCATGTCAATCGACCAACCACCCCAATCAACATCTGTATATCCAACTAGAGAAAAATCATTTCTATGTGGGTACCATAAGCCAAAATCAAGTGTACCCTGAATGCATTTATATATTTTGTTAACAACATTTAGATGAGACTGCCTGGGTGCAGATTGGAACCGAGAAACTAAACAAAAAAATTGCATGAGATCAGGCCTTGAAGTTGTTAAATAGAGTAAACTACCGATCATGGATCTGTATTCTATTTGACTGACCAGAGGAGAATCATCAACTTTAACTAGTTTACAACAAGTTTCCATTGGTGTACTAACTGGTTTACATTAAGTCATTTTGAAATTTTTAAGTATTTCTCGAGCATACTTGGATTGTGACAGTTTTAAACCTTGATCAAGTTGGAATATTTGTAACCCAAGAAAAAAGTGCAATTCACCCAACAAAGACATCTCAAATTCAGATTCCATAACATCAGAAAATTGTTTGTATAGAGCATCATTAGTGGATCCAAAAATGATATCATCCACATATATTTCAACAGCCAAAACATCATCACCATCTACTTTGGTGTACATAGTACTATCCACACTACCACGAATGAAACCATTTGAAATTAAGTGTTTATCCAACCTTGAATACCAATCTCTAGGAGCTTGTTTTAAGCCATATAATGCCTTTTTCAGACGATAAACAAAATCTGGATGTTCAGAGGACTCAAAACCATCCGGCTATTCCATATACACTTCCTCCTCCCACTATCCATTTAAAAATGCCATTTTTACATCCATTTGATAAATAGTGAATTTATTAAAACTTGCATATGCTAGAAATATTCTAATAGATTCCATCTGAGCAACTAGTGCAAATGTTTCACCAAAATCAATTCCTTCTTGTTGAGCATAGCCTTTACAAACAAACCTTGCCTTATTTCGTACTATTTTGCCATTTTCATCAAGTTTATTTCAAAATATCCATTTTCCACCGATGACATTTTTATCACTTGGTCTAGGCACGAGTTCCCAAGTTTTAGTTTTTTTCAATCTGGTTTATTTCATCTTACATTGCATTTAACCAAAATGTATCATTTAGGGCTTCAGACACATTTTTAGGCTCTATTTCTGATATCAGACAAAAATGTTCAGCAACTTGAGCTTGTTCTTCATTTTTAGCTCTTCTTCTAGTTAATATTCCTGCTTCTTTATTACCTATAACCAAAGATTCAGGATGTCTCTTAGCAATGATTCTAGAAGGTGTTTTTAAATTTGCATTCTCTTTAGGACTTGTGCTGATTTCCTGCTCATTAGATTCTGATGCTGCTGTATCTGAATCAATGTCATCACATTTCTCAATACTAGGAACAAACTCAGCACTTGGAGTAAACATTTCTTGAGCATCTTTAACCTGAGTATCCTTTAAAAATGTACTTTCATCAAAAACCACATTTATGACTTCTACAATTTTGTTTAAACGTTTATTGAAACACTTAAATGCTTTACTATGTGTAGAGTATCCTAAGAAGATATCGTCATCAGATTTAGAGCTGAAATTTTCCAGGACATCATCATCTTTCCTTATGAAACATTTACAACGAAATACTTTGAAATTTTTAACATTTGCAGTTTTGCCATACCATAACTCATACGGAGCATATGCAGTTCTAATTCTAATTTGAGCCCTGTTTAGAATGTAAACAGCTATATGAATAGCCTCTCTCCAGAACTTGTCTAGAAACTTTGCTTCATTTAACATTTTCCTAGCCATTTCTTTAACTATTCTATTTTTCCTTTCTACAACACCATTTTGCTGTGGTGTGCGAGCAGTTGAATACTGTCTTTTTATCCCACATTTTTCACAATATTCAATAAATTGTTGAGAAGTGAATTCTCTACCTTTATCAGATCTTAAACATTTTAGTTTCAATTCAGTTTCTCTTTATACCATTTTTCTAAAAACTTTGAAACGTTCAAATGCCTCAGATTTCTGTTTCAAAAAAGTTACCCACACCATTCTGGAATAATCATCTACAAATAGCATAAAATATTTTTCACCATTTATAGACTGAGTTTTGGTTGGTCCACATAAATCAGTATGGACGAGTTCAAGAGGCCTAGTAGAAAGATATTCCTTTGTTTTGAAAGAAGACTTTGTTTATTTTCCTTTTACACATTCATCACAAATATTTATTGGTTTCTTAATTAGAGGCAATCCTCTAACCTTTTTATTCTTGCTGATCCTTACCAAATTGTCAAAATTCAAATGCCCTAATCTTCTATGCCATAACTAATTTTCCTCAATTTGAGTCACAAGACAAGTATTGATTAATGATGACTCCTGAACTGTAGAGTCTCCAAGGTTGTAAATATTTCCACCTATTCTTAGACCACTTGCAATTATTCTATTCTTTTTATTTTTAACAACACAACATTTTTCATCAAATGAGATAGAATAACCACTGTCACAAATCTGACTCACACTTAAAATATTATGTTTCAAGCCTTCAACATAGTACACATCATGTATAGGTGTATCATTATTAAGATAAATAGATCCTCATCCTGTGATATAACCACATGAATTATCACCATATCTGACAAAACCTCAATCAAAATCCTCTAAAGTTTGAAACTTGTTTTGTCTCCCAGTCATGTGATGGGAACAAGCACTATCTAATATCCATGTAGCAGATTTATAAGAAAATAAAGTTGTTTCAACTACTAGAGAATTTTCACTATCCATCTTCTTAGGTTTCCAAACCCTTTTTGGTTTTAAATTCAACTTTCACTGATTTGCAAAATGTCCATAATGAAAACAGTTAAAACATCTTATTATTATTTTAAACCCATAGAATTGGTTGTGTCCAAACATAGGACCTTTAGAAGAAAGCTTGCAAGAACTAGCTTTATGACCAAAATAACTGCATTTAAAACAATATCCATTGAAGAAATCATATGTTTCTGCTTGATGTTCAAATGATTGGCTTTTCTCAAATTGTTCAATCTTCTTTCTTAACTGTAGTAATGTTTGTTCTCTTTTAGTTAACAAATCATTTTGACTTTCAATGGTTTGATTTGCAGTATTCAACTCTAACTGTAAGTTTTGACAATTTTCTTCTTGAGTAGAGATAAGTTTCTTTAATCTTAATATCTTGCAAAGAGAATAGAAGCTCTTGTTTGAGATTTACTTCTTCATCTGAGTCAGATGAAGATTCTGATTGAACTGTTTCAATTTTGTTACCTTTAACAATTTCAGCCATGAGCAAAGTTTCTCCTTCTTCAACTGAATCATCAAACTCTTCACCAGAGTCTTCTTTTGACAAGAGACTCTTTTTTAAAAAGTTTTTGAACCTTTTGTTTTGATTCCAAGGTTTCTTTTTAGAAAAATAATCTTGTTTTTCTCCATCTTCATTTAGATCAGCAAGAGGACATTTAGCAGCAAAATGTCTGTATTGTCCACAATTAAAACATTTTGGTTTTCCCTAATACTTTTTTTTTTAAAGTTTTTTGACTAATAGAGCTTCGAGAGCATCTGAGATATTTGAGTCACTGTCATCTTTCTTTTCAACCCTAAACATTGTTTCCTTTGAAGTAGAAGCAATACTACTGTTGATTCTCATTTCATAAGCAGTTAAGATTCCTTGAAGTTTATGCAAGGTCATATCTAAAAAATGTTTCTTTTCTTCTAAAGAAGAAATTTTAGTTTCAAACTTTGGTAAAATAGTTCTAATAACTTTAGAGACTACATCACGTTCATCAATGTTTTCTCCTAAACCTTTTCTAGGATTTACTACTTCATCAATTCTCAAGAAGTAAGCTTCTATGTTTTCATCTTCATTCATTTTCAAGTTATCAAACTGGGTTGTCAAAGTAACCAACTTTGACTCTTTGACCTTTTCATCTCCCTGATATATAGTCTCAAGTTTGGTCCAAATATCATTCGCAGACTGACAGTACATGACTTTCACAAACACTTCTTTGCTAAGACCACACAGAATAGCAAATTTTTCTCTTTTATCTAGTTCATAGGTGATTTTAGCATCAATATCAGTAGGAATGGACAAAGGGACTGTGTACTTTTTAATCACAACTTTCCACATTTTAACATCTAAGGAGTTTATAAATTCCTCCATCATAACCTTCGAAAAAACATAATATGTTCAATCAAATAAAGGGGCTCTGGTAAGAGATGCACCTTTAGCCTATGCCATACTTCCCAAAGACCAAGATCAAACCCTATAGGCAGACCTAAGAGGGTTCCTATGGCTTTGATACCACTTGTTGGAAGTGAGAAAACTCTGAGGGGGGGGTGAACAGAGTTTAACAAGACTACAACAAAAATAGACTAAAACCAATTAATGATCATGAAAAATAAAGCAAAATACTGGAAGGAACTAAAAGAAAAATAACATAAGATATAATATATTAGAGAAACTAAGAGAGGACACAAAATCAAACTTACACATTATATGTGCCGAGTGGAAAACCCTCAAAATCCAATGGATTTCATCATAGGGAGAAAAAACCACTCCTAAAATATCTCTTTATTAAATCAATCCAAACTCCAACTCTTACATCAAATAGCAGCTACAACTGCAAGGGCTTCAACCCTTAATTTCTTTAAAAACTGAATGGACTCACAGTGATATATACAGATTTATGTTTTAAATACATATATATTACTATGAATCTTTATTACAAACTTTCAACTAGATATTCAGTAAATACCACTGAGATCTCAAATGAATAATGATAATTCTTTTTCACCACTCTTTTAAAACTTTCTCCAAGTATATTTGCATATATATATATATATATATATATATATATGCCTCCACAGAAGGCATTTGTATATACAAATAACTGAACAAAACTATTAACCATAAAACTAGTTAAGCATAGTTTGAAAAATGCTGAATCAGATACAAGTTGAGAAGGATTTGTTTTCAACAGAGAATCAAAGACAAATTGTTACAACTGATTGTGCACAAAAAGGAAACCCTAATTCATGATCTAACCAAAACAGAAACAGCCTTCAAATCCATCTTTACCCAAGATAAAATCTATCAAATGAACTTTGGAATAGCTCAAATTGAAAACTGATTACCCAAAACAAATTAACTGTCTTTCATCATGATAAAGATTTCGTAAAGGAAAATGAAAATGGTTTGAAGTAACTGAAATACCAAATATAGAAAACCATGTATTAACTGAAATACAAGAAATAAACTTCCTTTCATTCCTTTAATCTTCTGCTCAAACTGTAACAAAAACCATACCTGAGAACAGATGAAGCAATGTTTACCCGTACAAATGGAAGAAGTAAACTAGAGAAGAACTATTTTAAACTTGACAAGAGGAACACCATTTTGAAGAGAACAGTCAGTATGCCAACATACTAAAAACCCACAATGAAATCTTCTTCCTGAATATCCATATCCTCAGACCAAACAGCTCATGACGGTGCTCAGAGTTTAGGGTTCAAACTGAATGATAAAGAGAGAGAATATGCAATACAAAGAAATGATTTTTGATGTCCAACCACATCATAGCCTTTTTTTTCACTCAATATGCTTTCCCAAAAGTATTTACATTCCACGTGACCTCAGAGTCACTTAACTCAAGTATAATAACCACGGGTTCAGTTTTTTAGTTTTCACATAAAATATCACGGCAAAAGAATGGCCCCACAACAGGGCACTAAAGTACCTTGTGATCAAGGATAAATGGAAGTCAACACCATCTAGACCCCTCCTATACAAATCACCAGCGATAAGGGAATGGTGAGAGGCATTTTGGGTAAGGTTTATGCATTCAGATCGGTTAAAGGTTTCAGGTATAATGTCATCATGAAGATATGAGTAAATGGCACCATAGTGGGATGACTCACGACCAACAAGGGTACAAATGAAATGGCTTTCTTGGGAGTCATAGATAGGGTGATGTAGCTCTTCCACTAGGAATTCAAATCTTGATTCATGTTTCTCTAACTGAAGGAGTCAAGCAAGTGTAGCCATAGCATCAGCTGCTTTGTTTTCTGCTCTAGGGATTTGATGAAACGTGACAACTGTGAAGTAGCATTTCAAGGAATCAACCATTTTCTTGTAAGGTACCATTTTCTCATGTTTTATTTGATATTCATCATTAACTTGGTTGATTATCAGCTGTGAATCCCCATAGATGTGTAACTCTGTGATTCTCCATTCTATGGCCATCTTAGTCCATTTGTTAAAGCTTCATACTTAGCAATGTTGTTTGTACATGGGAACAATAATTTATAAGACTTAAGGATCGTGTACCCATGAGGAGAAACAAACAACACACCAGATCCTAAACCATTTTGCATAAAGGATCCATCAAAGAACATCTTCCATGTTCTTTCAGTCATCTACATGAGGTGCTCATCTAGGAAGTCAACTTGAATAGGTGCATTATCTTGTATTGGGAAATCTGCCAATTGATTTTCTATGGCTTGTCATTTGATTGCTTTATGCTCAATGTACTCTATGTCAAACTCTGAAAGGATCATCATCCATTTAGCAAGTGTACCTATGAGGGCGGCCTTACCTAGCAAATGTTTGAGTGGATCTATTTTTTCTATGAGGTGTATAGTGTGCGCAAGCATGTAATGTTGCAACTTTTGGGAATCAAACACAACTGCAAGACAATATTTCTCAATGCTGGTGTAGTTAACCTCATATGAAACAAGAGTACGGCTAATATAGTATATTGCTCTTTCTTTCCCATTTTCATCAATTTGAGCTAGTAATGCCCCCAAGGAAGATTATGTCACTGAAATGTATAGAATAAGTGGTTTCCTTGGGATAGGAGGCATTAAAATAGGAGGATTTTCTAAGTATTTCTTGATTTGATCTATGTTCTTTTGACAATCCTCATTCCAAACACATTTTACTCCCTTGTGTAAGTTCTTGTTGAAGGGTTGAGCTCTATCAGCCAATTGTGAAATAAATCTCCTTATAGATTGAAGACATCCTTGAAGACTCCTCATTTAACTAATGTTTCTAGGAGGTGGCATATCTATGATTGCTTGGAATTTTTCAAGGTCTACCTCTATTCCGTTTGCTGAAATGATGAAGCCAAGTGGTTTTCTAGAGGTGACTCCAAATGCACACTTTTTAGGATTTAACCTTAGTTGAAATTATTCCATGCGATCTAGAATGAATTCTAAGTCATCTAAGTGTGTATCTATTTGTTTAGACTTGGCCAAGATGTCATCTACATAATCTTCCATGTTTTTATACATCATGTCATGAAAAATGGTTGTCATAGCTCGTTGATAGGTGTCTCCTACATTTTTTAATCCAAAAGGCATAACATTCCAATAAAAGGTACCCCATGCATAAGTGAATGCAGTCTTTTCTTGATCTTTAGGAGCTATCTTAATCTGATTGTATCCAGAAAAACCATCCATCAAGGAATAAATATCATAACCCGCAGTCATATCCACTATCATGTCTATATTGGGAAGTGGAAAGTCATCCTTTGGGCATGCTCTATTGACATCTCTAAAATCTGTGCAAACTTGAATGTATTTTTCATGTTTGGAAACTGGTACAATGTTTGATATCCATTCAGCATAGGCGATAGCTCTTATGAATCTTGCACCAAGGAGTTTCTCCAATTCTGCTTTGACTAGGAGAGCTATGTGAGGATACATCTTTCTCAATTTTTGTTTAACTAGTTTGACACCTGGAGATATGGACAAGTGATGCATGATAAGATTAATGTCCAACCCTGGCATATCTTAATAAGTCCATGCAAAGTTGATTTTCTTTATTTGTAAGAACTTAGTGTAAGCTTATTTTTCTTGAGGTGACAAGGACTCAGCCAAGTGTACTATTTATGGAGCCTCATCTGTACCCAAATTGACTACTTGTGTTGGTTCAATAAGCATCGAAGAACTATCTTGAAAATAGCTAGGGAGATGATCAAGTACCTCATCCTTAGGCACCTCATAGAGATTTTCACCCTTGGATACATCATTTATTTTTACTTTTTTCAGTTTTGACATCGCCACACAGTAGTTTTTTCCATTAGAACTCCTATTCTTTTGATTTTATTTTCTTTTTATTTTGTGACTAAGGTACTTGATATCTGGATCTGTCATGCTGGTAGCCGATTCACTGGTGGAAGAGACTACAAGTTTAATGGCATTTAGGTAACTGGCTATCTCATAATCATTTTGAAATGTTAAGAGCTCAGGTTCTTGATAGCGTTGGGACCAATCAATGAGGTTAGGATGAACAAGAGGCAAGTCAAAAACTGGTTCAAGGTTATAAATGTGAATGATGTTATCACTGGTGACCAAAGAGTCAGAGTCTGTCAAGTATCCTTCTAAGCTACCCAAATTAGGATTCATCCTAACAAACAAAGAATCACCCACTAAAGCAACATGTGGGTTCAAATACTCTAATCCTACACGTGACTTGTTGGCTACCTCAGGTTGTGAACTATAAGTGTAGATAACATCAATATCTCTATCAACTATGGAGGACTGAGAAAAGGAGTCCCATTCATACTCATATGAACTTGTGTTTGAACTGCGACTAGGATGTTTACACCATGAAGGTTTGGGACATTTTGAGGTGGAATCTCTAGTGTCATCAAGAGTAACTCCTCTTTCCATTAAATGAACAAGATTCTTTCGTTGACATTCTCTGAAAGGATCTTCTATATCTGATTCATGTTGTTCTAAAGTTGCAACTGATGCATGAGCGACTAGAATATCTGAATCTCCCCAGAGGAGATTAGTGGAAGGGACCCAATCTTCACACATGTCCTATTGATTTGTCAAACTAGGTATATATTCTTATTCATCTTCGCTATCTGACTTATCAAGGATAGGAGTAGTGTGCTTGTTGTGATTTACAAAGCCTAGACCAACCGGCTTCTTAGACTTGCGTCTAAAAAGAGCATGATTAAGATGTTCGGCTCTAGCATCCAATCTTTGATTAAGAGGGCCATGTCTAGGATAGCCCATCTATCTTACAATAGTGTACCCTCTTCCATAAGCCTTAGGAGAGGGAGAGAAGTTCTCATTGTGCATATATTTCTCTTCTCTATAGATCCAGTCTCTAACAAATGTTTGTTCTTTCTCATCTTGAATAGGTACTGATGATTCTACAAATGTGCCAAATAAAGTCATAGCTAAAGAGGAAGGTTTCTTTTCTTATGAAGGCTTTCCATGAGACCTGGGTGAAACTGGTAATGTTGTGAGGGACTTGAGTTGATACTCCCCCATGCCAAGGTCTATCGACTTAAGCTTGTCTTTACATTCAGTTAAGGTTGCATTAAAATCTTCTACTTCTCTATTGAGGGGAACATGAGTCCCTACTGAAATGGAATTTATAGATAAAGTGTTATCCCCAGTTATACAAATCTCTATTCCATTATAGGGGAACTTAACACATTGATGGTAAGTAGATGACACTACTTGCACATCATGAATCCACGGTCTACCAAGTAAGATATTATATGCAAGGGGTCCAACGTCAACTATTTGAAATAAAATATCTTTTTCAACAGGGCCAATCCTAATAGGAAGGATGACCAACCCCTTGGAAATTATTTCTGCCTCATCATAGGATTTGATAGTAATCCTTTTTCTGGTATCTATGAATTTCTTAGAATAACCCAATTCTTTCAAAAGATTAAAGGAACAAATATTAATCCCAACACCCCCATCTATCAATATGCACCTGACATGGGTTCTGTGGATCATGACCTCAATATGAAGGGAAAGATTGTGTGGGTGGCTCAAGGCTTTATCATCATCCTTCGAAAATGTAAGGTAATGAGGGCTAGCAATGTGGTTAACCATATTCTGGAATTGATCAACATCTAAGTTGTTGCGGACGTTTTCTGTGCGCAAAGCATCCTCAAGGACTTGCTTATGTCTCGAGGACAACTCTAAGAGCTCAAAGATCAAAATCTGAGCTGGGGTTTTCTGCAACTAATCAACAAGACTATAACTTGACTTAGGATTGACTGTTGGCTTTAAGGTGACATTCTTGGATGCCAATTGCTTAGGTTTACTTGATTGGATTGAATTGGGTCCTCTAATGACAATGGGACCTTGACTTCGTGTGACAGCATTAAGAGTTTTAGACAACCCTCTAGAGTTAGGACCCCTTAGCACCACAACAGGTTCTTCATCAAAGATAGGAGGAGAGTCCACATCTAGATCATAACCATAGGGATCTTTACCCTTCATCATGTTGACATTTTCTTCTACAAAATCAAGCATATTGATAGTATTCTCAGCATTTGTGTAAGTGTAATTGATCTTAGCCTTTCCATTCTTAGCTTTAGAGGTTTCCCCTTCTCATATTTGGGCAATGGTTCCTTGAATGCCTTATGATCGGCATTGGTGTTCAATCCATCTATTTTGAGCTTTCCATTGTCAATGAGATCTTGAATAAGATGCTTGATTTTGTAGCAATTTTCAATGTCATGTCCAATACCATTGTGAAACTTGCAAAAGGCCTTCTC
>MU227321.1:479620-500517 GCA_018584345.1 Thuja plicata | reverse complement strand
GGTGTTCAATCCATCTATTTTGAGCTTTCCATTGTCAATGAGATCTTGAATAAGATGCTTGATTTTGTAGCAATTTTCAATGTCATGTCCAATACCATTGTGAAACTTGCAAAAGGCCTTCTCATCCAACCAATGTGGCTTAACATCAGGTATATAATTCTTTGCAGGATCTTGAGGATGTGCAAGGTGTTATGCCCTGCATCCCCGTCCCTACATTTTGTGTGCAAAATGTTGGGTCCCCCTTTTTTCTTTTGCTTTGCTTTTTGCTGCGGCTTTGCCTTGTCTTTCTTCTCCTTTTTACTTTATTTCTCTGGGGTTTTCTTCCCTGATGTGTCTCATTTTCTTGGTTTGGTTTTCCCCTACGGGATCCCGGATCCCAGAGGTTGTGTTTTTGTTGGAAGCCAGATTTTGGACTCCGGGATTCTTTGCTATGATGTTCTTAAGTCTTAAGAATATCATCGTAAGGAATCCGTGGGACCAGAATCTGGAGGTTGTGCCTGACCTAAAATCTCCAGAAGGAGGAGGATTACTTTTCACCACGGGTATAAATAGACTTACTTGTCATTTTCACACTTACCACGATTAAAACATTTGAGCACTTAGAGCAAAATAAAGCGTTTTCAAAGTGATTAGCAGAGCATTTATAGAGAATTTGTGATAATCTAAGCTTAACACCTTCTGTTGCTCTCAGACATACGCAAGTGCTTTGTGGTGGTGATCTTGGCAGCCTAACGACTCAAGTTGTTGGCAAGTTCTCTCAGTAATCCCTCCTTTCCTCTGCCTTCTGCGTTTCAGGTTGGTGCTTTTGCCTTTCCTCCTCTCTTCTTTTGCTTCTATTTTTTCTGTTTTTTCCTTGGGTTTTCTCGGTTTCATTTTCATCTTGCTTTGTTTCTCTGTCGTGTCCATTCTTTTGTCTCCTAGTTTTACTGCCCGTTGGCGGGTCGGCTCTGCCAGGAGGTTGTCCGCCTTCTGTGCAGGGGTTGTTTGTCTGTAAATTCTGTAAATAGCATGTAAATAATGTAAATGGCTGTATATATTTTCTTCTACCTTGTCTGGTTTTCCCGCGGGAGTTATCCTGTGTGTATATTTATGTATATATGTGCATATCCGTAGATAACCCTTGTATATCTCCTCCTTTTCATGTATATACCCCTCGGCTCTATGTATATTCTTCCAGGTGGCTCGATAAGCTGGTCAAGTTGCCTTTGCTTCTAGTTTTTCACCTCCAAGCTTGCTTCGAGGCAGAAAACCACCTGTTTAAAACTCGGCTCTCGGCCGGTTTCAAACTGGTGATTTTCTCTCTCCTCCATCAAGGCTGTCAGAGCCTCATTTATTTCCCATGTGTGCAATTACTTCTGGCCAAGTGGCTTTCTCTTTTCGCGCGCTCAGACAGTTGGCTACGCCATCATTGCCATCACATCCATTCAATGCCAACGCACGTGGCGCCCACATGGACTTGCCTTCACATTCTTCCTGGTTAACGGTCATTTCTCTAGGCTTCGGGCCTTTTTACCACCACCACACATCCGTTATCCTTACCATGTGTGATAAAATCCCTAGACCTAGACGTGTAATAAAGATTCCTAAGTTCATGATGTATTTTGCTTTTCGGGTATCTTTGCATAAAACTAACTTTTCAGGAAAGGCAAACATCATGGTGGTAAGATTTCCCAGACCCTAGAGTAACTGTTCTAATTTTGATAAGTATGTTCTGATGGTCGCTCTGTCTCGTAGGTCCGGACTTCATCTTCCAAGCATGTCTGAGGCATCTGCATCATCTCCTCCTGGAAGTCTAGAGTTACCAACCACAACCGAGACCAGGGCAGCAAAAAAGTCAAAAATAGAGAAGGCCCTGGAAAATCTGCCCCTCACCATGAAGTTTGTGCAGGATAATGAGATTGTGGGCTCAAAGATTGAGTCCAAGGTAAAACTGATGACCGACGCTAGTGTCGAGACCTGGGCAGAAATGCAGGCCCTGGTAAAGATAATACACATCCAGCGACAGGCCGGAGACAAACTCGCAACCAACGTCAGAGGTTCCGGAATCCTCTGGGCAGCTTGCTTCCCATGCTCCGTGCAGTCTCCAAAGCTTGTTCTAACATTGGCGGCCAACTACAACTCTTCTGTCCAGGCCGTTATGCTCACAGCCGCAGAACCCATGGGATACCCCACTCCACTGGTGTCCCTCGACCTAGTCACTTTCCAAGCTGGCCTGGGTATCCCACAATTCAACAGGGCCTCGGTGGCTACAAGGACTGAAGCCTTGAAATAGTTCAATCAACTGGAGGATGCTGCCCGGGTGTATATGAACACCAACTGGCTCAAGGTCCCAAAGACGGACCCAAGGAGAATGAAGATAGATATCCCCCGCTCTGAATTCAAGGAGAGCATCCAAATGGGGATGATAGCATTGGCCCGGGTATTTGGGAAACCCTCCGCCCAGGAGTTCGCCAAATGGATGTACTATTTCCTCCTGGGCATCTCCACTAAAGGAGAATTCTTCGACTGGGCGACAATAATCTCTAATCATGTCGACTCCCAGTTCCTGCAATTGAACCAGAAAAAGAAGTTCTACATGACTTCCTATGTTTTCTGGGCTTTGGCCCAATAGAGGCCCCACTCCAATGGCCTGCTCACAAATGGTGTTCTCAGGATTGGCCCCGGACAAAAAGCACCGTGGGACCATTTCCCACAGATTCAATGGGAGGCCAGCTTCCCCAGTTATTGCCGGGTAAATGATTCCTTCATTTACTACCATCTGCTCACGCCCACCCGGGATGTCGGATACCGCCTATGCACTGAGGCGATGAAGTTGGTTAGTAGTTAAGGGCACTACTATATCCAATTCCAGTAGCATACATACATTAGGGTCGCCGGCTTCTCCGGGAAACCCTACTTGTTGCCCAAGCATTGTGGGGACAAGATCGTGCTGCTGGAATATTGCTGGCAAATGATGGAACTGCATACCTTCTTGGCCCACAAGAAGGTCCCCAACGTCTCGTTCCCAATCTCCTGTGGGAACTACACCTGCAGTCTGGCCGTCATGAAGGAGGCAGACAATGAGCTAAAATGCTATAACTTGCAAGAATTTTATCTAGCACGGAGAAATTTTGATCCGCATGGCAGAATTGCAACGGTACTGCCCCGGGATTCAGAGCCCCACCACGTACACATGGAAGACTTCTGGGCTGATCAACAGAATGACATGGATGTGCGCAGCTGGCACTATGATAGAATGACGGCCAGAATAATGCAGGAACTAAAGCTCCGGAGGTTCCCGGCGGGTTTCTCAGACACCGCCCCCACCGAAGATCCCCAATATAAAGAAAAGGGGACTGACAAAATGCCACTGTCGACAATGAATTTGGCCACCCAAGAGGGGCCCATGATTGAGGAATTCACTCGGGAAGTAGTCGAGCGAAGTAACGCCTATTTCAAGAAGGTGTGCCCCAGGAGTATGCGCCAAGTTCCCCGACCGGTACCAAAACCAACACCGCAGCCGGTACCAAAATTGACTCTGGGGGCTGGGACTTCTGCACAAGGCACAGACAAAGGAAAGAGGATAGATACAACCCCCTCCATGTAAGAATTCCCCATACAGGAACAGATCAAGCAATCTATGGCAGCCTCCCAGCAAATGAGGGAGCAGTTAATAATGAGGCTTGCCACTCCCCCGCTAATGGCCGGACCAATTCGTCCTCCTTCCTCCCCATCACTGGCAACCTTGATGGTCAAGGCAACGGGGGTGGATCCCATGGAGGCAGCAGTAATAGCCGATGCTGGGCTGCCTCTGATCACCTGGAGGAAGAGAAAGCACCTCAAACAGCCTAAGGCAGAACCAGCGCCAAGGGCTTCCCTCCCGAAAGAAGTAGAAATCCTTTCTTCTAGCTCCCCGGAACCAGAGAAAGATGTAGAACAAATGGAGGTCCTAGCCAGTCCCCCTCCAGAAGAGGAGTTTGACGTATTTGCAGCCGATGAGTTCAGAAATCTACAAGGGGATGACACACAAGCAGAAACGGAAGTCCCAGAAAAAGAACAAGGGGCTGTGGACTCAGAAGACCTGGAACTAGAAGCTGCAGAACAAGAAGAGTAGAAAACAGAAGAAAAGAGGCCAGAACCGGAGGTTATCTCCGGGGCTCCAGTAGTGCAAGGTCCGGGAGTGGACCAACAACCACCAAGTGAAAAGATGGCATCCGCTGGGGAACCTGGACCTGGACCTTCGGGATCAACCGTAACCCCAGCCGCCGCGTTCCAAAGGCCACTCCCAGGGGCAACCTTCAGGCAGGTTATCACAGCGGCCCAAACTCTGAATTTCAGCTCGATACCTCCCCTACTGCCAACAGATGAGGAAGAAGAAGAAGAGAAGCATGAAGAGGAAATTTTTGAGGAAGCCGACTAGGGTCCAGACCCATCGATTGACATTCGGGACCAGGCTGAGGAGATAGAAATTGAAAAGAATGTTGCTGCAGAAGAGGTTCCGGTAGGGAGAGGAATATATGAGATTTATGTTGAAAAGGAGCAGCCGCCACCGGACACTGGGAAAGAATCTGAAGAACAAACTCTGGCAGGAAGGCCACCTCTCCCACCTCCATGGCTGGTGGAAAACAGGAAAAGAAAAGCCCAATCCGCTCCGGCAGTCCCTCTCTCCCTGGCCGAAAGGATGGCCTTAGCTCAGGCCCCGCCAAAAGCAAAGAAGGCCCAGACAGTTCATACCCTTCGGACTGGGCCGGGTGGAGAAACAGTTTCCGTAGTGGCAACGCCTCCCCTAGATGCCGATGAAGTGACCGTGGATCCCGCAGATTACAATATCGCAGAGGTATCCCCGGGTAAAAGAGGAAAGCAGGGTGAGGTAGACCTGCTGAAGGAGGTAGCAAGGGCAGTGGAGGCCCGATATGAAAAGGAAGCCCAGAGGCTCAAAGATGAGAAAGAGAAGAATGCAAACCTTATGGGGTTGCTTACAGAGCTGGCCCGACCCCTCAATGCCGCTCCTCCGGAGACCTCCACATCAGAGGAATTACCGCAGAGTGACATAGACTCTCTGCGAGTAATGAAAAAGAAGGCCCAAGAAGTACACGAATGGGTCTCTCTACAGATAGGAAACACCTGGTGTTTCCTAGCGTCCACTCTCCCAGATTTATATACGGCCCGGCAGGTTATTCACCAGGCAGAACCACTGATTGAGCAGTAGGAGAGTAATGCCGAAAATTACCAGGCGTGGAAGGCAGAGCTCGAAGAGCTCCTCACCCTGGGGGAAGACATAATTTCTGAATCTAGAATTCTGGGGGAGGAATCATTTGATTTTGTAAGGGCTCAGCACTCCAGACTGGACCTCACATTGGAGGTAACCAAGCAACTAGTAGAGTCCTTACAGGAAAAGGTAAACACAGTGAAGTATTCTTCCAATTTATATAAGTCATTTGTAATAAAAGCTTCTGGGGTTGATCCCCTTAGTACAGATACTTATACCTTAGAGGAGTCAGTTTTGGGGAATTTTGATGAAATGATGGCATCTCGGTATCAACCCCCGGAGAGGATAGATGGGGCCCAAATGACAAAACTTACCGAAATAGTGCTTAAAGGCCATGACGCCACAAGGATGGCAGATGAGTTTAGAAATAATGTTTCAGACTTGGGAGAACTAGTTGATTTGGCCAGGCACAGAAGGGCCAGCCTAAGAAAGATCAATGAAGATGGCATTTTCTGCCTCTTTCAGGCCTTCAACGATAATAAGCAGCCCTGAGCATTCTCCGGGAACCGGGGAAACTTGAGTATTAAGTATTCTTTATTCTTTTGGGGACGTAAGTTCCCGGATCCCGGATCCAAAATTTTGTATTCTTTAAAGATGATCTGTGTCCCGGTCCCCGAGGCTGACTGGTCACTTTCAGAGGTGGTTAATAAAGACTGTCGGAAGGTAGTTGGCCACATCAAGAGGCATTGGCTCGGCAGTTGGTTTCTGACAGGGTGGTCTTCTCGAGGCGCCATTCAAAGGTACACTTGGCCCATTGGAGATAGGGTGCCACATTTCCCATTTATGAGGCATGTAGCCTCGGTCCCTGGGGGACCTACTTTCTACTTTCTCTTCTCTGGCCCTCTTCCCGAGGCCGATTCTTCTGATGTATATTCTTGTCTTCTTCTTTTGACATGGCAGACCTATTCCGTCTCTAGGTCTTTTGTAGGGTGGCACAGGTAGTACCGGCCCTCAGATATTTTATTTTATTAAAGCACAGTGAAATAGGGTTAGGGTTAGAAAGTTGTATAAATAGGCAAATTTGCCCATTTCCAAGGGTCGGCGAAATTGATGATTTTGTTGTCCATAGCAATAGCAAAGTGATTTCTGGTTTTAGTTGCAGAGCTCAATGCTCCATTGTTCTGTTCTTGGTAGTTAGGTGCTCCCCTAGAGCCACCATTGTATCACACACCAGTGCATGCTGGACTAAATATTAATGAAGAAGGAAGGATTCTTGGCAATGATGTTGTTAGCTTCCCTGCTTCTGAGTTAATGGTATTTCATGTTTTAATGTTCTGTATGTCCTTCACTCTGATATGTTAAAGTAGATTAACGACCTCTTTACTTCCGCTACTGATAAAATGCTAACTGATGGTTGTGTATTTCCTCGGTATTTAGTGTAGTCTTTCAGAGTATTGTTGATGTTCCGGACATTTCAGCATGACTGTAGTTAGATAAACGTTTCTAACCCTGCATAATCTTTTTCATTTTATTTACTAAGTGTAGAATGCTCTGGGAAACCCTTACTGTTCTGAATCTCCAGAAGAATGAGTTGAAGTAACCAGGTATCCCCCTTGAAAACAGTCACCTCTCCCAAGCGAGCCCCGCACCATCGTGACCTGACACCCAGGTGCTTGAAGGTCTGGAGGTTTTATTTCTCCCGGATAACCTTTGCAGGCAGAGTTGGCCGATTTCCCCGGAACCCGGTGACTACTTATGACTGTTGGCGGACCCAGTCAACAAAACCCTGTCAACAAAAACTGGCGCTAGAAGGAGGGAATGAACTCATCCCCTCTCAGACATTCTGATTTTACACCTCCTGAGGGTTCCCTGAGTTTTTTTTTTAGGAGACAAGCCTTTTGTGGAATTGGGTCCTTTTCCCCAGCTAAATTTGAAAGAATCCTTAGGTCTGCCCCGAATCCTGGAAGGTTTGTCAAACTCGAGCCTCCTGCTCTAAAGAAGCGGACATCAAAAGTCCTACCAGCCACTATTGTCTAGGGGTCTACCATACCCCTGAATACTCAAACTCCCCAGACGGTCTCGGGAACTAGTACCCAAACTACCCAACATATAGTTCCCCCAATGGCTGCATAGTTTGGAAACACTGGGTCCCCAATTGGCACTTTTTCGGGCGCAATCAATGACTTACCCTCCCACCCGGAGAAGATTTGCCCGCGATATGAGCACTTAGGTTCACGGACCGCAGAAGAACATTTACAAGCATACAAAGATGCCATGAATCGACACCAGATCTAGCATGAGGATGTTGTGACTTGCATGTTTCCCCTGTCATTAGGACAAAGTGAGTTGAACTGGTACCTGAACTTACCTGCCAACTCCATCAACACTTGGCAGGATATGGAGGACGCCTTCTTGGCTGCCTTTCACGTGCATGTGGACCCGGCTTGGTCCCATATCCAGTTCATCTCCATCAGAAAGGAACCCAATGAACCTCTTGCAGCATTCAACCACAGGTTCCAGTGTGCCCTGAAGAGGTGCATAGGCCCTTTTGTCCCATCGCCAGATGTTACTATACAGACCTATCTCATTGCGATGGACCCTTTCGTTGCCACCCTCCTTTGGAGAACAACTGCCCCGGGCGACCAGGATACCTTGGCGAAAGTCTACAACCTAGCCCTAGAGCTGTCCTGTGGTCTCAACAAATCCCCGGGCGGGATTGGACAGAACACGCCTTTCAATATGATCCCCGGCGGAACTGCTTATGCCGGGGGTTACAATCCCAACCTGGAAATAGGTGCCCCCTCAATGGCGGTGAATCCCCCACCACCTTTGATAGACCAACAGGCACGATATGTTTACCCAGTCCAGACCCAGATGACACCAGGTTCGGAATTCTTCCCTTGGAACTAGCTACAGCAGACACAACAGACTCAGACACAACCGTCCGGAGTGCCCTCTTCCAGTCGTCCGCGGCTGGAGGATTGCCGCCCTTGACTCTGGTTAATCCCGCTGCCTTCCCTGGAAGCCAACAACAGCCACAACCATCCCATTAAGACGCTAACACTTAGTTGACCGCCGAGGTTGAATCCCTCTGGCGAATGCTGTCCACCTTGACTATGGACATGGGTCAACTGAAGGCAGGGTCCTACGCACCCCATAACTCAAATTCCCAGAGAGGGAATATCTTCTCCGGCCAACGAAACAACAACGCCGGGGGAAGAAATTTCAACAACGGGCCTAGGCCCAACCAACAGCAATGGAATAATAACGCTAACACCAGAGGCCCGCCTCCGAACCAAAACACCAACCAAAATGGTGCTGGACCATCCCATTTTACACCAGTCGTAGACTTTCAGCCCATGACTAATTGGTGTCGGCTGCACGATACAGGTTCGCACAATGAGGTGAATTATGCCACTTTGGAGAAAGTCATAATGATCTCCCAGCTGGACAGGCAGCAATCGCATGATACCACTCTGTTGGAGCCCCCTGTCCAAGAGCAAACCCATAGTGCCTTCACCTGTGACACCATCTACTTTAGAACTTCTGGAGAAGATGAGGAAGAATCCAAACTGCAAGGATTCTTTGATGAATCCATCCCGCCCTTCGAGGCCAATGCCTTTACTAACCCACGGGCTCCATACAACACCCAGAGTCAGGTTGGTAAAGAACCAGCTTACACGCCCATACCTCCTACCAAAGATACTCCTCCTCCCCGGAGTAATGCAACTGATCAACTCGTCCCTCCAAAAGGTCCTAGCTCTAACCAAGTAAAAGATCTCACGGAGGAAAATCACCAGTTCCCAGGAGGAAGATTCGACATCACGAAGGCGTTAGAGTAGACTACCACCTCCATGACCTTGATGGAGGTTTTTTTAAATTGTCTCGAACAGAAGAAGTCCCTTCTGAAGCTCTTAGGGAACCCGGAAGCAGTTAGCCGCCCACCCAAGACTGTCTCATTTGAAGATGCTAATGCGGCTGTCTTTCAGGGAAATAATGAGGATCCTCCCTTCCTACTAGGCCTAAACATTTATGGAAAAAATATACACAACTGCTTAGTAGACTCTGGGGCTTCGGGTAACATCATTCCCTTGACTATTTGTTAGAAGCTCAGACTCCACCCCACCCCGTCTAATGGCGCAATGATCCAACTGGATAAGACTGCTGTAAAAATGGTGGGGGAATTAAAGAACATCTAGATACACCTTATCCAGGACCCCAGGATAGCCAGCATCATTGACATTAAAGTGGTGGACATCCCAGAGACTTACAGGATGTTACTAAGTCAGAATTGGTCTAAATCCTTAAATGGATACTTTTCAACTGACTTCACCCACTTATGGCTTCCGTGGGAAGAAGAATCCAATCAGATCCGGGTCGAAAGTGAACCTCGGATGAAACAGGCCCTTACCGAAGTTGGGAAGGTCAATGAAGTCCTTTTCTCTGAGTCTTCTCTGGGGGTGTACCGACCTCTTGAAATCTTAACATTTGATTTCATCCCCGGAGAGGATCCTGTAGTGTTGCAAAGAACACAAGACTTAGAAGAAAAGGTGAGAGTTGAAGCTAACTCTCAAGGCCCCACAATGACCCTTGCCACACTCCTGTCTGGCACTTGGTGCCAAGTGCATTACCAAAAACATTCAGAGCACGAGTGTGAACCATGTCTATCGATCGCTACCCGGCAACTTGATATCTTTCGGAGTGAATATACAACTAATTCCCCGGGACCCAGTACTTCTACGGGATGCACTCCTTTGGTGTCATCCCCCTGGGAATCACAAATCCAAACACCTCTGGAGATAAATCCTACCACCACGCCGGTAGTCCGGGAGAAAATGCCCAAGTCCCCCAGCGATAATCCAAAGAGAACTCCCCGTCCCCAGCCCCAGATTACAAACAATGACTTATGGACCCTTAAATTTGACGGGTCCCGATCCAAACAGGGCTGTGGGGTTGGGGTAGAATTAATCAACCCGCGGGGGAAATCCTTCCTTGCATCCTACAGGCTGCAGTTTAACTGTACAAACAATGTCACGGAGTACGAGGCCTTGGTCCTTGGACTCCTATTCGCACTAAGGAAGGGTATCACCCACCTCCGGGCTCTGGGTGATTCAGAGTTGGTTGTTAAACAAGTCCGGAGTCAATACACATGTCATGACAAAAGGCTGGCCGCATACCGCAACCAGGCTTGGAGCCTTATTGAAGATTTCGATGCCTTTGGCATTGACCTCATTCCCCGGCGACAAAACTATGTTCTGGATGCCCTAGCTATTTCTGCCAGCACACTTGAGCTGATGACCGGCTCACGACTCTGAAAATTTTCAGTTGAGATGGTCCCCACCCCCTCCATTCCAGATAATGTTACTCACTTTCAGGTTTTTGAGGACGATCAACATATCCTGGCCTTCATGGCAAACGTTGGTGTCTTTGAAGATCAGATAGTGGAAGAACGAGACCACAATGATACGGGGCAAGGTAACGAAGATGATGGGATCATGGACTTTCCCACCAACACTATCCCTAAGGGGATGGTTGCATTAGAACGAATCTTCGATTCAAACCCTCGGGCCCGTGAGAAGGTATCATCCTCCCCTGAGGGAGGAAAGTTTAAAAAAGTTAACATCGGCCAGCTCGGTGAAGAAAAGATCATCCACATTGGTACCTCCTGCTCCCCTAAGGAAAAGGAGAAGATTCTCACGGTTCTCCGAGAATACATTGATGTAATTGCCTGGGGATATGAAGATTTAAAGATGTATGACACATCCATCATGACCCACACTATTCCCTTGAAGCCAGACGCTAAGCCCTTTCGGCAAAAGAAAAGACCGGTCAACCCCCTGATAGAGCCTCTGATCCGTCAGGAGGTAGAAAAACTATTGTCAGCCCGGATAATCTTTCCAATCCGGCATACTACATGAGTTGCCAACTTGGTCCCAGTCAGGAAGAAGAACGGTGAGATCCGCCTTTGCGTGGATTTCCGAAATTTGAACAAGGCATATAAAAAAGATAATCACCCTCTCCCCTCGTTGGATGAGGTGTTGCAAATAGTAAACGGATCTCAGATGATGTCGTTGTTGGATGGATATTCAGGATACAACCATGTCATGGTTATGTATGAGGACAGAGAGAAAACAATGTTTACCACCAAGTGGAGAACATTTGCGTATAGAAGAATGCCCTTCGGGTTGATCAACGCAGGGGCTACTTTTTAGAAGGCCATGGACATTGCGTTCGAGGGCCTTGTAAATTGGTGCATAATCATCTACATGGATGATTTGACTTTCTTCTCCCGGGACAGCCGTGATCACGCCGCCCACCTCGCTCAGATTTGTGAGAGATGTCGCTGGTATGGAATATCCCTCAACCCCAGGAAGTGTATATTCGGGGTCACCGAGGGGAAGTTGCTCGGGCATATTGTCTCTGAGAAGGGTATATCCATAGACCCTGATAGAGTCGAAGCATTGATGAACTTACAAATGCCTGGCAGCAAGAAAGAAATGCGATCCTTCTTCGAGAAAATCAACTTCGTACGATAATTCATCACGAGATTCACAGAAATAGTCAAACCACTCAATGAAATGATGAAAAAGGATGCCAAAATTGAGTGGAAGCCTGAAGCAAAGCCGATGTTCACCCAGATCAAACAGACCATAACGGAGGTGCCTGTCCTGGCTAGTCTAGACTATTCCCTCCCATTCTACATCTACTCGTTTGCTTCGCCGCATTCTACCGCGGCAGTACTGACCCAAAAGGTTAAAGGGGAAGAACGAACAATTGCTTTCATGAGTTCCCCCTTTAAGAACGCCGAAGTCCGGTATTCATCACTAGAAAAATATGCCTTCGCTTTGGTTCACGCCGTGAAGAAATTCTGGCATTATATTCTCCAGAGCAAAGTGCATGCTATCATCCCGGACCAGGCTGTCAAATCTTTGCTGATGTAGAGTGAATTGGGCGAGAGACGGGGGAAATTGATGGCCATCCTCCAGGAATATGACTTAGAGATGCAGCCCATGAAAATAGTCCAAGGCCAGGGACTAAGTCAAACAATGGCGGAAGAGACTCCCCACATAGAATGTCAAACTTATACGGTGTAGTCCATTACCCAAGACCCGTGGTATACCGATCTGGTGTACTTGCTGCTAAACAAAAAATGCTCAGAGGGATTACCTCCCCATAAACGCCGTGCCCTGCAGATGAAAAGTGCCCACTTCATGATTAAAAATTTTGCGCTTTACCATCGGAACTACGAGGGTGTGTACCTCCGGTGCATCGATAGGGACTAAGCTATGAAAATAATTGATGAATTCTATGGACAGTTTGGAACCGGGCATGGTTCAGCCGATGCCACTGCCCATCAGATCCTCCAGGTCGGATACTATTGGCCCTGCATATTTAGAGACATTTACACTCATGTCAGAAAATGCCATACTTGCCAAACTACAGCACATCGTGAGCGTAACCCAGCCATGCCTCTGCAACCAGTCTACGAGGCTAGACCCTTTTCCTAGTGGGAATTTGACTTCATCAGGGAGATCAACCCCAAATCATCTGCCAACCACCGATATATCCTCACTGCAACTGATTACTGTACTCGGTGGTCTGAAGCTATACCTTGCAAAAACAACACGGCGGACGTAGTTATCAAGTTTTTAGAAGAAAACATCGTCACAAGGTTTGGAATGCCCTTTGCTTTAGTCTGTGACAATGGTCCAGCGTTTTCGTTGGCGCAATTACTGGAATGGACCTACAATAGAAAGATCACACTGAAGTTCTCCAGCAATTATTACCCCCAGGGGAATGGCCTTGCTGAATCAACAAATAAGAATCTTCTTGAGGTGATCAAACATTTGTTAGAACAGAATCCCCGGGATTGGCACCAAAAATTGAAATTTTCCCTCTGGGCAGATCGTATTTGTATTAAGGCCGCCCTAGGGACATCCCCATTCCACTTGGTTTATGGTCAAAACCCTGTATTCCCAGTCAACTTACAAATCCCAGTTTTATAGTTTATGCAGGAATTCAACAACAGGGACAACATTGTGGAGGTTCGGCTCTTGAATCTGGTGCGTATAGAAGAACAGCGAGACGCAGCCCTTGAACACTTTGCGCATCATCAAGCAGTAGTAAAACGATGGTTTGACTGAAGAGCCCAATACAAGGCTTTTCAGATCTTAGATCTGGTCCTATTGTGGGATAAGGCCCGGGAGAAGAAAGGAAAGCATACCAAGTTCCAATGGCTCTGGCTCAGACCATACTTAATTTCAGAAATCTGTGGGGCAAATACTTATCACCTTAACACCTTGATTGGAGAACCTGTCACATTACCTGTTAATGGGCAGTTTCTCAAACATTACTTAGAATAAGGGCGAGTTTGTTTGAAATTGTATTATATGTCAATAGTCTTGTCGGCTGTCCCCCGGGGTAGTCTCCCCTTTTCTTTTGTTCTTTGTTGTCTTTGTTTTCTCTTTCGACTTTCTTTTGGTCCCGACATTTTGTTCCATCCTGTAGGAACTAGAATGCTTCGCATAACTTTGGCCTCTGGTGCAATGCCTCCGGCATGGTGAACTTTAGAATCTATCTTTATCACAGTGGAATCAACCCGGTCTCCGAGATTGTTTGCAGGTTATGGCACATTTTTGAGCAATCTCCACTGGGTGTTGTCTCTGGGAGTCTGAAAATCAGTGAACAATAATAACATAAGGAACAAGTAATTGGACACGTCGAGGGTAGAACAACTGTACTGGTTTGTTGATCCACGTCTGAAAATCTAAAGAAATTCCTCTCGGGTCCAGAGTTTTATCCTCTCCAAATATCTAAATATAGGTGGATAGGTGAAAGAAGTACCACCATTTGAACTTAGCTAAGCTTAGGCTCAATGGTGAAAGAAGTACCACCTTCCCCACCTGGAAACAAATAAAATAGTAAGAGGAAAAGCGGGATGAAACTTTGGTCTCCGGGGGGAAGCAATCAAATTGATGACTGGTTTGATGTAATTAGTACCGCCTCTCTATTCCTCCCAGAGGTCATCAGCTTGATTTCCTTCCAAAGCACACACGACACCACTAATGAAAGGCTACGGACTGACTCCTATGTGGTCAGGTTCTCTTGGATATGCTGCTCTCTTCTTGTCAAACACTTCAGGAGATGGATTTGTTCCAGTTGTGCTAACCAGAGGTTTTGTGGTTCTCAAATGCGCTAAAGCATTTGTCCCAGATAGTCACCATTTTTTATGCCCTACATCCCCGTCCCTACATTTTGTGTGCAAAATGTTGGGTCCCCCTTTTTTATTTTGCTTTTCTTTTTGCTGCGGCTTTGCCTTGTCTTTCTTCTCATTTTTGCTTTCTTTCTCCGGGGTTTTCTTCCCCAGTGTGTCTCATTTTCTTGGTTTGGTTTTCCCCTCCGGGATCCCGGATCCCGGAGGTTGCCTTTTTGTTGGAAGCCAGATTTCAGACTCCGAGATTCTTTGCTATGATGTTCTTAAGTCTTAAGAATATCATCGTAAGGAATCTTCGGGCTCAGAATCCGGAGGTTGCGCCTGACCTGAAATCTCTGGAAGGAGGAGGATTACTTTTCACCATGGGTATAAATAGACTTACCTATCATTTTCACACTTACCGCGATTAAAACCTTTGAGCACTTAGAGCGAAATAGAGCATTTTCAAAGCGATTAGCAGAGCATTTACAGAGAATTTGTGATAATCTAAGCTTAACACCTTCTGTTGCTCTCAGACATACGCAAGTGCTTTGTGGTGGTGATCTTGGCAGCCTAACGACTCAAGTTGTTGCAGAGTTCTCTCGGTAATCCCTCCTTTCCTCCGCCTTCTACGTTTTAGGTTGGTGCTTCTGCCTTTCCTCCTCTCTGCTTTTGCTTCCATTTTTTTAATTTTTTCCTTGGGTTTGCTCGGTTTCATTTTCATCTTGCTTTGTTTCTCTGTCGTGTCCGTTCTTTTGTCTCCTGGTTTTGCCACCCGTTGGCGGGTCGGCTCTGCCAGGAAGTTGTCCGCCTTCTCTGCAGGGGTTGTTTATCTGTAAAGTCTGTAAATAGCATGTAAATAATGTAAATGGCTATATATATTTGCTTCTGCCTTGTCTGGTTTTCCTGCGGGAGTCGTCCTGTGTGTATATGCATGTATATATGTGCATATATGTAGATAACCCTTGTATATCTCCTCCTTTTCATGTATATACCCCTCGGATCTATGTATATTCTTCCAGGTGGCTCGAAAAGTTGGTCGAGTCACCTTTACTTCTGGCTTTTCACCTCCAAGCTTGCTTCGAGGCAGAAAAGCACCTATTTGAAACTTGGCTCTCGACCGATTTCAAATGGGTGGTTTTCTCTCTCCTCCATCAAGGCTGTCAGAGCCTTATTTATTTTCCATGCGCGCAATTACTTCTTATTAAGTGGCTTTCCCTTTTCGCATGCTCAGACAGTTGGCTACGCCATCATTGCCATCACATCCATTCAATGCCAACGCATGTGGCGCCCACATGGACTTGCCTTCACATTCTTCCTGGTTAACGGTCATTTCTCTGGGCTTCGGGCCTTTTTACCACCACCACACATCCATTGTCCTTACCATGTGTGATAAAATCCCCAGACCCAGACGTGTAATAAAGATTCCTAAGTTCATGATGTGTTTTGCTTTTTGGGTATCTTTGCATAAAACTAACTTTTAAGGAAAGGCAAACATCATGGTGGTAAGATTTCCCGGACCCCGGAGTAACTTTTTTAATTTTGATAAGTATATTCTGACGGTCGCTCTGTCTCGCAGGTCTAGACTTATTCTTCCAAGCATGTCTGAGGCATCTGCATCATCTCCTCCCGGAAGTCCGGAGTTACCAACCACAACCGAGACCAGGGCAGCAACAAAGTCAAAAATAGAGAAGGCCCTGGCAAAGCTGCCCCTCACCATGAAGTTTGAGTAGGATAATGAGATTGTGGGCTCAAAGATTGAGTCCAAGGTAAAACTGATGACCGACGCCAGTGTCGGGACCTGGGCAGAAATGCAGGCCATGGTAAAGATAATGCACATCCAGCGAAAGGCAGGAGACAAACTCGCAACAAACGTCGGAGGTTCCGGAATCCTCCGGGCAGCTTGCTTCCCATGCTCCGTGCAGTCTCTGGAGCTTGTTCTAACATTGGCGGCCAACTACAACTCTTCTGTCCGGGCCGTTAGGCTCACAGCTACAGAACCCATGGGATACCCCACTCCACTGGTGTCCCTCGACCCAGTCACTTTCCAAGCTGGCCTGGGTATCCCACAATTCGACAGGGCCTCGGTGGTTACAAGGACTGAAGCCTTGAAACAGTTCAATCAGCTGGAGGATGCTGCCCGAGTGTACATGAACACCAACTAGCTCAAGGTCCCAAAGAGGGACCCAAGGAGAATGAAGATAGATATCCCCGCTCTGAATTCAAGGAGAGCATCCAAATGGGGATGATAGCATTGGCCCGGGTATTTGGGCAACCCTCCGCCCAAGAGTTCGCCAAATGGATGTACTATTTCCTCCTAGGAATCTCCACTAAAGGAGAATTCTTCGACTGGGCGACAATAATCTCTAATCATGTCGACTCCTAGTTCTTGCAATTGAACTAGAAAAAGAAGTTCTACATGAATTCCTATATTTTCTGGGCTTTGGCCCAATAGAGGCCCCACTCCAATGGCCTGCTCACAAATGGCGTTCTTAGGATTGGCCCAGGATAAAAAGCACTGTGGGACCATTTCCCACAAATTCAATGGGAGGCCAGCTTCCCCAGTTACTGTCGGGTAAACGATTCCTTCGTTTACTACCATCTGCTCACGCCCACCTGGGATGCTGGATACCGCCTATCCACTGATGCGATGAAGTTGGTTAGTAGTTATAGGCACTACTATATCCAATTCCAGCAGCATACATACATTAGGGTCGCCGGCTTCTCTGAAAAACCCTACTTGTTGCCCAAGCATTGTGGGGACAAGATCGTGCTACTAGAATATTGCTGGCAAATGATGGAACTGCATACCTTCTTGGCCCACAAGAAGGTCCCCAACGTCTCGTTCCCAATCTCCTATGGGAACTACACCTCCAGTCTGGCCGCCGGGAAGGAGGCAGACAATGAGCTAAAATGTTATAACTTGCAAAATTTTTATCTAGCATGGAGAAATTTTGATCCGCATGGCAGAATTGCAACGGCACTGCCCCGGGCTTCGGAGCCCCACCACGTACACATGGAAGACTTCTGGGCTGATCAAAAAGATGACATGGATGTGCACAATTGGAACTATGATAGAATGACAGCCAAAATGATGCAGGAACTAAAGCTCTAGAGGTTCCCGGTGGGTTTCTCAGACACCGCCCCCACCGAAGATCCCCAGTATAAAGAAAAGGGGATTGACAAAATGCCACTGTCGACAATGAATTGGGCCACCCAGGAGGGGCCCACGATTGAGGACTTCACTCGGGAAGTAGTCGAGCAAAGTCACGCCTATTTCAAGAAGGTGTGCCCTGGAAGTATGCGCCAAGCTCCCCGACCGGTACCAAAACCAACACCGCAGCCGGTACCAAAATTGACTCCGGGGACCGGGACTTCTGCACAAGGCGCAGACAAAGGAAAGAGGATAGATACAACCCCCTCCACACAAGAAGTCCCCATACAGGAATAGATCAAGAAATCTGTGGCACCCTCCTAGCAAATGAGGGAGCAGTTAATAACGAGGCTTGCCACTCCCCCGCTAATGGCCAGACCAATTCGTCCTCCTTCCTCCCCATCACTGGCATCCTTGATGGTCAAGGCGACAGGGGTGGATCCCATGGAGGCAGCAGCAATAGCCGATGCGGGGATGCCTCTGATCACCCGGAGGAAGAGAAAGCACCTCAAATAGCCTAAGGCAGAACCAGCGCCAAGGGCTTCCCTCCCCAAAGAAGTAGAAATCCTTTCTTCTAGTTCCCCAGAACCAGAGAAAGAGGCAGAACAAACGGAGGTCCCAGCCAGTCCCCATCCAGAAGAGGAGTTTCACGTATTTGTAGCTGATGAGTTCAGAAATCGGCAAGGGGACGACACACAAGCAGAAATGGAAGTCCCAGAAAAAGAACAAGGGGCTGTGGACTCAGAAGACCTGGAACTAGAACCTGTAGAACAAGAAGAGTAGTAAATAGAAGAAAAGAGGCCAGAATCAGAGGTTATCTCCGGGGCTCCAGTAGTGCAAGGTCCGGGAGTGGACCAACAACCACCAAGTGAACAGATGGCATCCGCTAGGGAACCCAGACCTGGACCTTCGGGATCAATCGTAACCCCAGCTGTCGCGTTCCCAATGCCACTCCCGGGGGCAACCTTCGGGCAGGTTATCACAGTGGCCCAAACTCTGAATCTCGGCCTGATACCTCCCCTACTGCCAACAGATGAGGAAGAAGAAGAAGAGCAGCATGAAGTGGAAATTCTCAAGGAAGCTGACTAGGGTCCAGACCCATTGATTGACATCTGGGACCAGGCTGAGGAGATAGAAACTGAAAAGAATGTTGCTACAGAAGAGGTTCCAGCAGGGAGAGGAACATATGAGATGTATGTTGAAAAGTAGCAGCCACCACCGGACACTGGTAGAGAATCTGAAGAACAAACTCTGGCAGGAAGGCCACCTCTCCCACCTCCATGGCTGGTAGAAAATAGGAAAAGAAAATCCCAATCCACTCCGGCAGTCCCTCTCTCCCTGGCCGAAATGATGGCCTTAGCTCAGGCCCCGCCAAAAGAAAAGAATGCCCGGACAGTTCATACCCTTCAGACTGGGCCGGGCAGAGAAACAGTTGTAGTAGTGACAACGCCTCCCCCAAACGCTGATGAAGCGACCGCGGATCCCGCAGATTACAATATCGCAGAGGTATCCCTAGGTAAAAGAGGAAAGCAGGGTGAGGTAGACCTGCTGAAGGAGGCAGCAAGGGCAGTGGAGGCCCGATACGAAAAGGAAGCCTAGAGGCTCAAAGCTGAGAAAGAGAAGAATGCAAACCTTATGGGGTTTCTTACAGAGCCGGCCCGACCCCTCAATGCCGCTCCTCCGGAGACCTCCACATCAGAGGAATTACCGCAGAGCGACATAGACTCCCTACGAGTAATGAAAAAGAAGGCCCAAGCAATAGACAAATGGGTCGCTCTACAGATAGGAAACACCCGACGTTTCCTAGCGTCCACTCTCCCAGATTTATATACGGCCCGACAGGTTATTCACTAGGCAGAAGCACTGATTGAGCAGTGGGAGAGTGACGCCGAGAATTACCAAGCGTGGAAGGCATAGCTCGAAGAGATCCTCACCCTGGGGGAAGACATAATTTCTGAATCCAAAATTATGGGGGAGGAATCATTTGATTTTGTAAGGGCTCAGCACTCCAGATTGGACCTCACATTGGAGGTAACCAAGCAACTGGTAGAGTCCTTACAGGAAAAGGTAAACACAGTGAAGTATTCTTCCAATTTATATAAGTCATTTGTAATAAAAGCTTCTAGGGTTGATCCCCTTAGTATAGATACTTATACCCTAGAGGAGTCAGTTTTGGGGAATTTTGATGAAATGATGGCATCTCGGTATCAATCCCCGGAGGGGATAGATGGGGCCCAAATGAAAAAACTTACCGAAATAGTGCTTAAAGGCCATGACACCACGAGGATGGCAGATGAGTTCAGAAATAATGTTTCAGACCTGGGAGAACTAGTTGATGTGGCCAGGCACAGAAGGGCCAGCCTAATAAAGATCAATGAAGATGGCATTTTCTGCCTCCTTCAGGCCTTCAACGATAATAAGCAGCCTTGAGCGTTCTCCGGGAACCGGGGAAACTTGAGTATTAAGTATTCTTTATTCTTTTGGGGACGTAAGTTCCCAGATCCTGGAGTCCCGGATCCAAAATTTTGTATTCTTTAAAGATGATCTATGTCCCGGTCCCCGAGGCCGACCGGTCACTTTCAGAGGTGGTTAATAAAGACTGTCAGAAGGTAGTTGGGCACATCAAGAGGCATTGGCTCGAAAGTTGGTTTCTGACAGGGTGGTCTTCTCAAGGCACCGTTCAGAGGTACAGCTGGCACATTGGAGACAGGGCGCCATATTTCCCATTTATGAGGCATGTAGCCTCGGTCCCCGGGGGACCTACTTTCTACTTTCTCTTCTCTGGCCCTCTTCCCGAGGCCGATTCTTCCGATGTATATTCTTGTCTTATTCTTCTGACATGGCAGACCTATTTCATCTGCATGTCTTTTGTAGGGTGGCGCAGGTAGTACCGGCCCCGAGATATTGTATTTTATTAAAGCATAGTGAAATAGGGTTAGGGTTAGAAAGTTGTATAAATAGGCAAATCGGCCCATTTCCAAGGGTCGGCGAAATTGATGATTTTGTTGTCCATAGCAATAGCAAAGTGATTTCTATTTTTAGTTACAGAGCTCAATGCTCCATTGTTATGTTCTTGGTAGTTAGGTGCTCCCCTGGAGCCACCATTGTATCACGCACCAGTGCATGCTGGACTAAATATTAATGAAGAAGGAAGGATTCTTGGCAATGATGTTGTTAGCGTCCCTGCTTCTGAGTTAATGGTATTTCATGTTTTAATATTCTGTATGTTCTTCAGTCTGATATGTTAAAGTAGATTAACGACCTCTTTACTTCCGCTACTGATAAAATGCTAACTGATGGTTGTGTATTTCCTCGGTATTTAGTGTAGTCTTTCAGAGTATTGTTGATGTTCCGGACATTTC
>MU227321.1:468202-479570 GCA_018584345.1 Thuja plicata | reverse complement strand
TGCAGGATCTTTTTCATTTTATTTGCTAAGTGTAGAATGCTCTGGGAAACCCTTACTGTTCTGAATCTCTGGAAGAATGAGTTGAAGTAACCAGCTATCCCCCTCGAAAATAGTCACCTCTCCCAACCGAGCCCCACACTGTCGTGACCCGACACCCAGGTGCTTGAAGGTCCAGAGGATTTATTTCCCCCGGATAACCTTTGCAGGCGGAGTTGGCCGATTTCCCCGGAACCCGGTGACAACTTATGACTGTTGGCGGACCTGGTTAGCAAAACCCCGTCAACACAAGGTTGTTGGCGATAAGTGTTTTGAAGACATCCTCATATGCGTCTCCAGGTTTTAAAAATTGATGCCTCTCTTTCTTAGGCCTATCTTGGTATGTCGATTTGTTCTCTTGTTGATTATATGTTGTGTGTGTGAGATTACACCTTCATGAAATTAGGACCAATAACAACAACTCGATGGAAAGAAAATACTATTTAATCTAAGAATTGAAGTTAAATCCATGACATCTCATGGTTCTCTATCTAAGCTTTGTTAAGAGAGCTCTTAGTCTTAATCTCTCTCAAGGACAATCCTAGAATGAGAATAAAATGATAAACATGTTCTAATCTAGCTCAAATGCTCAAAGATATGTGTGTTTTCCATTCAAATGCTCATGATTCAAGCTATGAAATCAACAAATGCTTCTAAAATGATGCTCTAAATGCTATGCAAATGCTGAAATACTATCAGAAGCTCTCAAATGCTCTCCAAATGTCTATAATAAGGATGCTTTTCTCTTGAATTTATTGGATTCCAAATACAAAGAAAATGACTTGTATTTATAGCAATTTCCCAAGGGTGGGGGGTAGAGTGAGTTGATCATGGTCAAACCTTGGTTGAGTAAAAAGCTTTGAGGTGTTTTCAAATGGAGGCAAAATTAAGTGGTTGTCCTCAAAGAAATTAGGAATTATTTAATTCAATCATTTAACTAATTTAGCCATGTAAGGGTGAATGGGTTGGATTTGATTTTTTTGATTTAAACTATACAATTAATTGATTAAAATCAATTGTATAATTTGATTAATCCCTTTTAGGCTTGAATTTAATTATTTGATTTCATGATAATTTAATCCTTTGATTTAATTTGATTTTTTTCCACTTTGCTTGATAAATGCCCATTTGATTTGATTTCGATCCATTTTAATGCATTTTGATGAGATTTGGGGCAATTGGCTGAGATTTATAAATTTGATGTTTAAGATACACTTGGTTAATTTTAGGTGTCTATAAATGCCCCTCTTTGAATTGATGTGCGAAGCGCATTGATTGAAAGAAAACTTGATGTCCTGATCGTTGATTTGATACTGATGTTTGATTGATGTAAAACCTGATATTGATTTGATGCAAAACCCTGATATGAAACCATGATGTGAAACCCTGATGTGAAACTTGATGTGAAACCCTTATGTGAAACTTGATGCAAAACCCTGATGTGAAACTTGATTTGATGCCCCAGTGATAAAAGTTTGAATTTTTATTTCCCCAAATTTGATATAAGATATGCTGCAGAATCCTAGTTTGATGATATGATGATGCCCCCTCATAAATGAAAGCATATTGATCTCAGATGTGAAAAATTTGATGAACATTGCTATAGAATAGATCCAAGATGATTGCATTTTTAATAAATAATGATGCTGAAAAGATGTCGCACAAATGCCCCAGTGTGCAGAAGATGCAGATTTGGTTTGACTAGGTCAAAAGTCTCACAAAATTAGGGTAAAATAGCTTAAATAGGTTGAAAAACCCAAATTTACTATTCATTTCCACTTTTCGCTACTGAGATTTTGCTCTGATCCTCTGATGATTGATAGCGATGGTGGTCCCTATTTGAGAGCATCGGTTTGAGTGAGCACGCCGATATCAGAGACCTCTTGACTATGGGCCTCTGGTGAGTGGTTTGAACCTTTGTAGTGCATTTATTGCTCATTAAAATAGCATTTATTGCATGTTTTTAATGCTTTCTAGATAGAAAATGGCAAAATGTCGCGTAGGATAGTTAAAAAACTGCCTAGAGTAGGGAAAAGCCGCCTCCACGCGTTTCAGTGCCGCGTAGGAGCAATCAACAACCGCCTAGGAATTAGGGCAAAAAATGCAACCTGATTAGCTAAAAGCCACCTAGGAAACCCTATAATTTTAAGGCCGCCTAGGATACTTAAAATGCCGTGTAGGACTTTAAAAGGCCGCTTGTTAAGAAAAGTGCCGCCTCTGATGATTAAAGTGTCGTGTGTAAGGTTTTTAACACTGCGGGGCTTAAAAATCTGCATACACTTATTGAAGTGCCGCCTACCATAAAGTTTGAAAAATTGAGATAGAATAGAGGAATGCCTTTGATCGATCGGCCAGATAACTCAATTGAATTCCAAACTATAAAAATGTACGTCCAGAATGTCACTTAGTGTGTAGGATATTAGAAAAGTCATATTGATGAATGTTTGATATACCAATCAGATTGATTAAAATGATGCCAAATTGTCCAGTTGTCTCAAGATCTAGAGGTTAGGAACAATAGGTTGATGTGCTCAAAATAGAGCAAGGATAGATTTAATGTGTTTGATTGATGTAGAATGATCCACCGATAGAAAGACTAATATGATTCACTTTGTTTCAAAATGTAGGAACATTACTGCAAGTTGTAGGTATGGGGAGTCATGTCTTGGATTTTTTATTTGGTTGATGAGCTCACGCCTCCTGAGTGACAGACTATCAAGACATGTGGTCTTAGTATTCTTCTTGATCTTCCTCAATTTCAGCTGAACCGAGGTCTTTTGATAGCTATGGTAGAGCGATGGCACTCTAACCATAATACGTTCCATCTACCCCTTGGCAGGATGACCATCATGCCCGAGGATGTATACAGATTATTGAGGATCCCGACTCATGGAGAGTGGGTATATTATGATTCAGTTTATGATAGCAGTGTATGTAGATAGGTGTTTGGAGACAACACCATTGTTGATGATTATATTACTTGGGCACAGTTTGCTTCATTTCCTACTTTGCTAGCACTGTTAGGAGCAATGAATGGAGGATTACTACTTCCAGATAGGAGAGGTCATGGATTCGTGGTTGGATGGGGCCGTATACTGGAGGATTTGATTGCACATCCTTGAAGATTCAACTAGGGTTCTTGCGTACTAGCCCAACTATATCATGATTTACATGAGGTCATATAGAGACGCAGTGCATCTCTTTTAGCAGGTGCAATTTTGTTACAGTTGTGGACTTGGGAGCATATCCCTATCACGACCAATTTCAGCATGAGTGTGGGCCTGAGGGTATCCATATGCATTTTTATATGATGGCATGGTTGTCCAGCGTCGTCTGGGTAAGGTTGAGTTTTGGCGACGCACTATTGATGACATTGATCAGGTTGTATGGAGGCCATATCTTCTTTGCAAGAGTTGGCGAGAGGATGATGATGAGTTGCCATATATATGTTTTCTCCTCGGTGGATGATTGGGTGATCACCACTATGTATCAAGATATTTTTCTCCGGGAGATTTGTCCATCAGTACAGCCAGGTACAAGACATGCCCCACGGTATGGCACTTTATGATAGAGTATAGGCAAAGAGATCTATGTGGGGAGCATAGGTTGACTATCAGTTGGCCTTTTTACAGATTGATCAGCTGGGATATGTTATGTGGGATATGATGACACATGTAGCTAATGCAGGGATGCCTACTGAGTATCGAGAGTGGTTCCTGCGACATTGCTTTGTTAGATTCACAGATCCAACAGAGCCTATTCCTGATGTTGATGAGCTTTTTGATGATGACAAAGATGATGATGATGATGGAGACGACAGCAGGAAACCTCAGAGATAGAGAGTTTAGAGGGCACCTAGGGCTCCTAGAGCACAGAGAGCTATAGGGCCTCGGATGCGGGGTGGTCATGTTAGGGGCTGAGGTGGTAGATTTAGGCAGCCTAGACAGAGATTAGCGTAGGCACAGGTACCTCAGAGACAGGCTCGTGTCAGAGTTGGTGAAGAGTGGGCTAGGCAGAGACATAGATGAGTCCAGGTGGCTAGACAGGTTCCATTATAGGGATAGGTTCCTCAAGTTGATCCAGAGAGTAGCACGACACCGATGATACCAAAGGTTCCATTAGCGCCCCAGACACCTCAGGCTCCTCTAGCATCACATGAACCTCCAGTTCCTCCCATTGTGGATGGCTTAGTTCAGGATCTTTAAGGTTTATAGGAAGGGATGACTGCAAGTACTGGTCGATTAGATCAGGTTACGACAATGTTGCAGTAGTTTTTGGCTACTTTAGCACAATTACCTACCAGTTCTAGTACTTTTCAGGCACCACCTTCTACACAGGATAGATCAGGTGACAGGGATCTCAATGGTGCAGGGGGTTCAAGTACTGGTATTGCTAGAGATGGATCAAGTGCCCCTGCTAGGTCATGAGATAGATTGGGATATATGATATATGGATATTGCATTGATGTATCATATGTATTTTTGATCAGGACTTTCATTTATGGATCATTTGTTGATGTATCTTTGATATACTAATTTGTGTTATAGACATTGATGATGGCCATTTATCTATGATGATCTTTGATTCCCCCATTGATGATGTTGTTATGAGATTTCTTTTATGCATATCTACATGCTTCTATGATGCATTTATTTCTATTATGCTATGGATGCTATGTCTTAGAGTAGGACATAGATAAATGGATGCAAATAATGTGAATGCAACTTAATTCTATATGATTTTCTAATTTAATCATGATGTATGGATTATGTAATGCAATGATATGGCTGCAATACTTAGTGCAATGATAAATGAATGCAACTACCTTTTTTGGTTTTTGATGTATGCAATTCTAGATGATTTGGATAAATGACTAATGATTAATGTTTTTTTTTCTTTTCTTTTCACTTGATATGAATATATAATGAATAATGATTAATGCTTGTGAATGCAAAAAGAACAATCTCATATTGATAATTTGAAACCATTAAATTGATGAAGTGTTGTCAACTGTAATTTCCCCCCTTGAACTTGGAAAAGTGTTAGAAAGACAAGCCATTTTAATCTAACTTGAAAATGCAATTAATCTTACATGAAGATGCAATGCAACTAATTGTCCTTGAGGTTTGCGAAAGAAATGCAAACATAGATATATTTTCATCATTGAGCGTTGTGGAACTAGGAGTTGATATAATCCTTGTGCGTGCTAAAAGTGGACCTCTCACTTAGCAGTACACTTCAACATAGTCATTGTACTTCAATTGCATACATAAATGAATATTGATTAATTCATCATGTATGTCTGAAAGAGTTGACCTATTGCCTTCTAGAAGGCAGGAGTATGAGCTTGCTCTTAGATCATTGCAAGCTTAGTGACTACACCGAAGACCTAAACGAAGGATTTTAAGCTATGATAAATGATCTAAGATGATATGCATATGCAGTTTGTTGTTCATCCAAGCTACTTAAGATTGATTTTAGAAGCACCAAATTGAAAAGTGAAATATTCTTTTTTAAAACCCAAATTGAATGTGCTCTAATGATTAGATTTGAATGCTTGAAATTAAACAACAATGCTAAATGATAAATGCTAAGAAAATAGAAGAAAATGCAGTATAATAACGTTAGAAGAAAGTTAGGGATCCGTTGTGAAGGAAAAGAGTTTCTCTTTTATAGAAATCTCTCTCAAATCGACGATTGAGATCGAACAAAAAGAGTGGATCAGATTCGATTGAAGAAGCACAATCCATGTGCCAGTGATTCGATTGGTTGAGAGAGTCAGTTGACTGAACTGACTGATCAGTTGTTTTGGAAACTTCCATATTCAGTTTAGAGTTAACTGAAATGTTTCCAAAATGATAAATAGTGGAGAATCAATTAACTAAGTGGAACTGGATTGTTTCCATTTTGATAATCAGTCAACTGATTTTGATGATGTCATGTGCATTTTTAATAATTTAATTGAGTTTGAATGCACATTTATATTTTTATAATTAATTTAATTCCTTTTTGATTTAATTGACAATTTTGTAATTTTTATTTAACTAATATGTCATAATATCAATTAAATAATCAACATAAGATATATTTGCCAATGTAATGTGATTTTAGGAATTAATTAATTAATCAAGTAAGATGATTGATTAGGACCTAGAGTTTAGGTCAGATCAGTGTGAATTTGATGAATTGCCTGTTTGATTTAGGACTTAGGTTTAATCAAGATTAGGGTTTCTTGATTAAATGTTGAGATTGGGGGTCTAGGGTTTAGGTGACCATTTTTAGGTGATTACATTTGCCCCTCTTTGAATTGATGTGCGATCAACGCATTGATTCAAAGACCTGTTAGTGAGAATACCCTGAATAGTTTGATTTGAAGCGATGAAACTATTCTTTTAAAGAAGAAGATCGACTTCAAGCTTGATTGGACAAAGATTGATCAAAAGATATAATCAGAATGCTCAGTTTGATTTAAAATGATGAAGCCAATTTGATCAATGTATCTGGTTTCAATAATGAATAGCCCGTATAAGACCGACGTTGTCTGGTTTCGAGTGTATTCACCACTGTATAAGACCATTGATTAGGTTTCCTTTGATTTAAGATGATCTCAACTTGATTTGATGCGATGAAGCTGAGATGCCCCAAGCAATGGGGTTTTTATTGAGGATGTGATCACTGGAATGTTGATGTCCTAATCTTTCCCCCTTGGGAGAAAAATCCAAATATGGCTAGGTGCCCTAGTGATGAGAAGAAATTTAATTGATTTAGAAAATTGAGGAAGAAATTGATCTGATTAGAAAGAGGTCCCACGTGGTTAGGACATAATTTGTACTTGATGAGAGGTCCTGTTGACCAAGATTGACCAAAAGTAAGATACATGGATTGATTAGAAGAAAAGCATGAGAGATTTCTATTGGTTGTGCAAGTGGTCAACTTTAGATTTCAATTTCAATCTTGAAAATGGAATCAGGACAGTTGATTTAGCAAGGGATGTCATGTTCACATACAAATGACCACTTGACGATGAGAAGATTGATCGATTAGAATCTCAGATCCTTCACATTGGATAGAGATAAAGTTTTAATAGTGATTTCAACACTATGCAGATGTAGATGCAAGACTAACATGAATGCAACCTAAGGTGTAGTCACTGAGCTTTAGCAGTTGAAAATTTTCATCATTGAGCATTTTTGGAACATCAGAGTCGATACAATCTTTACTGGTGCCACTGCGACCATAAGAATATGAATATGATGTTCATCAGATAAGATATGGGAAACTAGCGTAAGCATCGAGGAACAACAGCTGAGATGATCTGAATGTTGTTTCCAGTTGATGTTGCAAGAGTACACCAGTATCAAGGCATTCAAAGCCAAGATAACCATGAGTGGGATCTTGTGTAAACAAATAGAGCAATAACAGTCAAGGAGATAGGTTTGACCTCACCTTGGCGTACAAATAAAGAGGATTGAGGGATGTGAGGCTTTTCTACTTTAATGCAGAAGCTCTTATCACATGCACCCTATTTATTTGACGTTGTTGGATCATCAGGACCACACCAAAAAGTAGTAGACAAAGAAAATATTAGCGAAATCAATGAGAATAGACAACATATGAATAGAAGTTTAGCATACTTTAGCCAGTTTCAAAGTGTTCGGATGTGTATATGTTGAGGTGTTGAGAAAAACCGTTGTGCTTGTGAGTGCTTTGTGTTTGATTGCTATCGATCTATCATTTATGTTTGTGATATCCAATGTGTGTTAAGAAACACAGATGTGTCCAAAGATAGTGTTAAGAAACACTATTGATTATGGTGTTGAGAAACACCTACTTGCGTCAGTAGCGAGTTGTCCATCAGAAATGACAAGATTACTGACTCTGGTGTAAACCAAAGATGCAATCAAGTTGGGGACCCATGCCCCTAGTAGAAAACAATGATAATTGACTTGACTCATACTGTGAGGAAAAATCCTATTGGATTGTCCCCAGGTTATGACTCTGGATCAGTTTCAAGCCAAGAGGGTTCTCAGAAGAACCAGAGTGTCACAAAAGTGACCGAAAGATATGTACAAATTGAAGCAAAGGATTGATCCCAAGATTGAGCATTGATAGATGGAGTGTTGAGTACAAGAGGTGCTTGTTTACCAGGTTTTCACCTACTTGGCAGAGATTTTATTTAGCAAAAATTGACTTGATTTGAAGCAATGAAGACAATTTGATCAATGTGCCTGGTTTCAAAAATGAATGACTCATCTAAGACCGATTTGTCTGGTTTCAAGTGTATCCATCACTATATAACACAATTAATTGAGTTGCTTTTGATTTATGATAATCTCAACTTGATTTGATGCGATGAAGCTGAGATGCCCCAAGTGATGGGGTCTTTCTTGATCACGTGATCATTGAAAACTTGGTAAGCATGCCTATGTTGCCATCCATTTTTTTTCAATTTTTCAATTTTTTTTTATATTTTTGATGTTTTTTATTTTTTTTGGTTGATTCATCAAGGCACCTATTGCTAGGTTTCCACTAGGATGATCATTTTTTCAAGACTTTTTCCAATTTTTAGATTTTTTAGAGATTACCCAATCTCAAGCAAGATCACATTGGTTTTCCCCTAATGTCTAGCAAGGTCTAGGACATTGTAGATGAATTAGAAAGTTTATGGATGAGGCAAAAAGACTAGATGGATGAAGAGGGTGAATGTGACCCTCAAAGAGAGTCTCCTCAAGATTTCCCAAGGTAGGGAAAAAAGAAATATCACAATGTAGGCTCATGGAGTGGTGCTAGATAGCATATAGGACAATGACCTGATGTCATGAAAAGCATGGAGTCCAAAAGAATGGACATGTCAAGAGACTTTTGAGAAACAATTTTTTTTTTTTTCATTCTTCATTTAGATCAAGACCAAGGGGTCAATGCTAGATAAGATATAGCTATGATAGTGCAATTTGGATAAGGGGTGATAGAGGTATAAGAGGATGGTTTGGATTATGATAGGAATGCTCAGAGATAGTAAGTATATGCTTGGGATAAGTAAGACAGTGATAGGGTATCATGGATGAGAGAAAGTGAGTAGGCTAATGGAAAGGACAATGAATGTCAAGATACACGATGCTCATGGATAGGTTCAACCTTGTCAAGATCACAGGAAGGAACCTGGATGCTCACATGATAGCTAGATGTAAGATATGATAGATAGGATGACATGGAAGGAACTTTCCCTTGAGTGAAAAGTGCAAGTACGAGGAACTATGCATGATGCCTGTTTGTTAGGTTTTCATCATGGTACTTATCCAAGGTGCCACAAGAAGTGGTTTTCACCATAGTATGGATTGATTTATCTTTACTTTTTCTTCCAAGGTGCCTGTTTACCAGGTTTTCACCAAGGCACCTTTTTTTTTTAATTTTTTTTTTGTACTTCTGATCTTTTCGGAGTAACTTAAGCTTCTTGCTCTTTAGATAGTGCTCCTTGGAAAGATATGATATGATGGGCCAAGGCCACTGAAAGTATGCTCAAAGATGTTTATAGGGTGATGGTAGAGAAGATTAATATGGAAGATAAGGAAGATGGTAGGAAAGGATTTATGTGATGGATTAGATAAGAGGGATGGAAGGATATGAAGTGGATGGAAAAGGTGATAAGATCAACATTGACACACCCCTTGAAGGGTAGTGGACAAATGGAGGAAAAGTGGATGGAATAGCTTGAGACTTTGATGTATGAGTGGATATAGATCCTAGTACATGAGGATCCAATATGGATGAAGTATTCAAGGTAATGGATTTTGGGATAGGAGGACCCAAAATAGAGTTCGAAGATGGGAGATTTTTAGATGGAGATAAAGTGGAAGTCTTTGGAAGCTTGGATGCCAACTCTGACCTTTCCTTTTTGTTCAAGCCTTTTAAGAGAGACTTGGGAATCCACATAGCTTTTGATTTTCTTTTTGTATCCAATTCCTTTGGAAGAGACTTGGGAATCCACATAGATTTTTATTTTCCTTTTCTTTTGGATGATTTTAGAACGCAATTCTTCCATGATAGATTTAGGAACCCATATTTGCTTTGATTGTATTCTTTGCTTGGATTTAGAACACAATTCTTCCATGATGGATTTAGGAACCCATATTTTCTTTGATTTGATTCTTTGCTTGGATTTAGAATGCAATTCTTCCATGATGGATTTAGGAACCCTTATTTTCTTGGATATTGTTCTTTTCTTAGGTTGAGAACGCAATTCTTCCATGACGGATTTAGGAACCCATATTTGGTTTGATATTATTCTTTTCTTAGTGGACCCTTATGGTCTCTTTGTAGTCACATGTCGATTAGATGGGACATAGTGATCTTCATATGTAAGTGGATTCTTCAATATCTGATTTCTTTGTTGCACATCCAAATTGTTTCCAAAAGACTTGGGAATTATGGATGAATAGGGATGATATGACTGGTTCATATGGATTGGTTGATAACGAGATTTCAAGGATGTATGTCTTTGTTGATCTTGATAGGGGATAGGGTAAGTGGATGGAGGGATATAAGGACCCAATATAGATAGAAGGCTTGATGGTTTCAACTTTGGGATATAGGGACCAAGGATGGATTTGGAGGATAGTGAAGGATGATGCTCACATTTGAATGGAGGGATATAAGGTGTGGAAGGGATACCAACATATTTAGAGTAAGCTGCATGGCCAAGGCTCTTCTCTTTTGAATTCATCTATATATCAATAGTAGCATGAGCAGCTTTGATAAGAGCAACTGAAGCTTGAGGAGATTTATTATTCTGCAAGGGATTTAGAGGAATGATGTTTTCTATAGGTGAATATGGAGGAGCATGACAAGGAGATGATGGGATGCTCTGATCTTGACAAGGATCTTTAGATGGTGTACAAAGGGTACCTTTCTCTTGATTTTCAATAGGCCCATTAGAGATGCTAGAAAGGATATCTTGATCTTGCTTGGGAGATGGATAAGATATAGGAGAAGTAAGAGTTTCTTCTTGGAAGAAATGGACGGTGGGCACCAGAAATGTGCATGCTAAAAGTGGACCTCTCACTAAGTAGTACACTTCAACATGGTCATTGTACTTTAGTTGCATACATAAATTAATATTGATTAATTCATCATGTATGTCTGAAAGAGTCGACCTGTTGCCTTCTAGAAGGCAGGAGTATGAGCTTGCTCTCAGATCATTGCAAGCTCAGTGACTACACCGAAGACCTAAACGAAGGATTTTAAGCTATGATAAATGATCTAAGATGATATGCATATGCAGTTTGTTGTTCATCCAAGCTACTTAAGATTGATTTTAGAAGCACCAAATTGAAAA
>MU227321.1:431181-461696 GCA_018584345.1 Thuja plicata | reverse complement strand
TTGGATGGCTTCCCATGTGTCCTTGGAGATGTAGGTAAATCAAATAGGGAAACAAAATATTCCCCTACCCCTTTTGAGTGAATTTTGCATTGTTTCTCAAATTGGTTCATCAAGTCACTCATCTTTTCATAATGATCTTTCTTAGTTTGTTCCTTTCCCTCATTAGTGGGTTTCTAAGTTTCCATTCTCAATGTTGAAGTCTAGATTTAATTATCATTTGAATTTGAACCCTCATAACTCATCTTTTTTTTTCCCCTTAGTTGATGTAGTTGAGTTAGTTTGAATAGGGGTAGAAGTTGATGTAACATTTGATGTTGGTTTTGGACTTTCCTCCTTGGGTTCTTCCATGGTAATATCAGGGATGAATCTTTCCCTATTATGAGGAATATACAATTCATGAATTGGCTTTAAAGCATTGTAATATTGGAAAGGGTTTGAATCTCCTCCAATCATGATCTCTTCCCCCATGTATGGAAACTTTATGCATTGGTGATATGTAGAAGGTACCGCTTGCATTTCATGTATCCATGGCCTTCCTAGTAAGATATTGTAGGTCAATTTCATATCAAGGACCTAACATATGGTATCTTTTTTTATAGGTCCCACTTGAATTGGTAGAATGATCATACCCTTTGAAGATATTTCCTCCTCATCATAAGCATTAATGGTGATTTGCTTTTTAGGATCAATGGAAGACTCGGTTAACCCTAATGACTTGACAAGGTTTAAAGTGAAAATATTAAGACCAACTCCCCCATCTATGAGGACTCTCTTGACCCTATGTCTTTGGATTAATACCTCTATATGCAAGGGTAAGTTTTGAGGATGTGTGATAGACATATCATCTTTCTCTGAAAATGAAAGACAATGAGGGCTATGAGATGTCCTACCATGTTCTAAAATTTGTCTTCCTCCAAGTTTATAGGAACAGTGGTCTCAACCAATGATTTTTCTAAGATCTCCTTGTGATTAGGAGATAATTTCAACAACTCCAAAATTGATATTTGTGCTGGAGTCTTTTGTAATTGATATACTAAATTATAAGGCTTTGTTGTAGGTGGTGTTTGTTTAGCCAAAATAGTTGGTGTTTTAAGGTCAATAATAATAGGAGTAACCCCTTGTAGGGTAACCTTTGAGGCTTTCCCCCTTGTGATGGCATTAGAGGTTTCCACTTTAGGTTGATCTTTGATCAAAAAAACATTGATAGTATTGTCATAAGTATGAGCAAAGTTAACATTATTATTGCCTCTTTTATTATTCGCACTGTTTCCTCCATTGTTTGAGTTGGAAGATTCTCCTTTTTCATGTTTATAAAAAGGAGTCTTAAAGGCCATGTGATCTTCATTAGTTTGAGGTCCTTCCACCTTTATCACACCATTGTCTATGAGATCTTGTACCACATGTTTGAGACGCATGCAATAATTGGTCTTATGTCCCATATTTCGATGATACTCACAATGGTTATTCTCACTCCACCAATTTGGCTTGATTTGAGGTTCATATGGTTGAGCCTTTGGTAGGTCAATAAGTTTATTTTAAATAAGTGTACTTAATGCATTTTCTAATGGTTCACCCAAGTTAGTGAATTTCCTTTTGGGCGTAGTTGCAAAGAAAGGTTTAGGCTTGTAAGCCCCTTGATTAATCCCAAAGTTGTTATTAGTGTTGTTGTTGTTAAAGGGTACCTTGGGTGCTTGATTCAAATTATTGGCTTGAACTAAATTTTGAGTGAGATTGAAAGGAGTGGCCTTTAAAGTGTTAGCCTCTACCACTCCATTGTTAACCACTCGTTTATTGTTTTTATTCTTCATCCAAAATCGATTGTTGTTAGGGGACTTGCGATTTTGATTAGTGTTGGAGGTATTGTTGTTGTTTTTATTCTTGTTATGCTTGTAAATTTTAATTTATCCAATTTTTACCAATACCTCTTCTGTTGTCACCCCATTCTCAATTAGGTCTTGGAATGACCTAGGACATTGTAGCCTTAATCGATAGTTCATTTCATGACTCAAGTTGTTTACAAAAATATACATCTTCTCCTTTTTGGGTACCCTTCGAGGGTATCTAGAAAATACCGCTCTCCATCATTGTAGGAAAAGTAGGAATCCCTCTCCTTCTCTTTGTTTGGTGTTACATAAATTAAGCATTGTAACCTCATGTTTGATGTTATAGGAATAATGAGTTACAAACTTAGAAGCCAATTCTTCAAAGGTTCGAATGCCAGAGGGTAACTTTGAAAACCACTCCATTGCCATACCTCCCAAACTTCTAGGGAATAACCTCATTAGGTAAGTTGTGTCATACATGAACTCTAGGCTTAAGGCACAAAATTCCCTTAAGTGATCTTGAGGATCAGTTGTTCCTTCATATTTTTCATATTTAGGAAAAATAGAATTTGTTGGAAATAGAACCATGATTAAAGACTTATCAAATGGAAATGGACACAAAGCTTCGATAGAAAAGGGTTTAGGAGCCCCACTTTGTTTTATCGTGTCCAATTGCATTTGGAAAAGTTGGAATTGTTTGTTCATGATGTCAATGGGATTAGCCTCATCTTCTTCTTGTTTAATTTTTTTCACATCATAATCATGTGGAAGTTTGAGACCCGTTTGTGCTAGGTCTAAAAAGTACTTTTCCTTGTCTTTTTCTAACACTTTTTCTATAAGCTTCATGAAGAAAGGACTTTGCATAGCTTCATTAACCTTTTCTTTAGTTAACTCCTCATCATTAGGGTCAATGTTTCCCCCATTGTTATTATTGTTCAACCCTTGATTGTTAGGGTCATTATTTGCTCCTCCATTGTTGTTTTTATTGGATCCTTGGTTGTTAGGATCAAAATTTCCCCATCCATTGTTGTTCATATCCTTTTTTACATGGTTTATTTGATCAGGATCTATATGGACAAATGGAAAAGACATTGTTGGTTTTGTTTCCTTGATGGGTTCTTGTAAGGGTCTTAAAGAACTAAAAGGATCACTCAGAAAAGGATACTCTTGCCTTAGATAAGATCTGTCTGATTGTAGGGTAGCCTTAATGTAATAAGATCACCTAAAAACCAGCATTAACATAAATCAAATGAAGAGTCTAGGATTTTATCTCACTTAAGTGATCAATTCGTGGATGATTTTGCAAAATGTCTAATAATGGCGGATTCTGATCCAATTGAGTATACATAGAGGTAAAACATCCAAAAAGGGTATCCAAAAATGGAATTTTCTTGTTTTTAAATCCTTGATATATATCCACTATTTTCCCTTCTTTGTTTCTGGGTGGCTCTTTCATGTGTGTAGGCGGCCTTTAATTGTTGATACACGGTCACTAAAATTCTTGTATGTGGCACTTTGCAGTTAGCAGGCGGCGTTTGCCTATTGATAGGCAATTTTAAACTGTTTACACACGACACTTTCCAGTGGCTTATGCGGCTTTTGAATGTTTACAAGAGGCATTTCAAAGTTGTAAGTGGTCCAAGATTATTTGTACGCTATTTTGAATTGTTGGTACACGGCTCTTTGCTGATCAAAGTTGAAATTGTCAAATTTTTTGTTATTTTTTAGATTTAAAATTTTAAAGACTTTGATCAGATTTGTCAAAAAAGAATACTGTGTGAAAATAGAGTACAAGATCAACACACACATCAAAATTGTATCATATCCCTAAAATAACACTAAAAGTGTATGTTCTCAGATATTTTTACGAGTATGCACAAGAATTTCTTCCAAACAGTCTACCTTAGAGTCAAAGAAACTTGGCTTTTAACATGACTCTAAAAAAAAGGTAGGTTTTCTATTTTAACAAGGTTTTAAATCACCTCCATTCTAAATCTTGCCAAGATCCTTTACCCCCTTGCGAGCTTCCCACATGCACGAAAGTATGATTTGCGCAATCCTGAAGGACTACTCGAGGAAGTGAGGATGACTTGCACAAGGTTTAGTCACTTTCCTATTAAGGTAAATTGCATTTATTTATAGTGGGTCAGATGATATCATGACAAAAGTGAATATCTCCCACTTTGGGTCGTTCCCTCTCACCGCCTTTGAAAATAAATTCTCGGGAGGCAGGCCCTCTAAAGCTTTATTCTATCTAGCATGTATATGGAAAGAAAAAATTGAACTTAGTCCAACAAGTTTGGTAATTTGATTCACTCAAAGATTGAAGAGCATATCCCTATTGTCTTCCTTTGTTCCAAACACCTCATGAATTTTTTTTTCATTTTCAACCTCTTGACAAGGAGGTTCTTAAAATTGAGATGCGTGGTTCAATTCATTATCCTTTTCTTTGCACTAAATTGTCTTTGCACGTTTGGATTTATGATTCACTTCAAAAAGTGAAGAGCATATGCCTAATGCTTGTTCAATTTAGACAATTAGAAGGATTTTCCTAATTACACTAGATTTAAATGAAATACCACAATTTAATCAATGCAAGCTTGATAAGATAAATACCTCATTTTTGAAGCTAGCAAAGGCTAGGTGCATTTTTGATTGATTTGTGCTTTATTTCAACTCACCTAGTGGCGATTGTTCCCACTCCGGATCCTCTAACAAGTTAGTCAAAACGATCGAAACAAAGTGAAGAAAAACTTGGAAAATAAATTGACCATTTCACTCCTAAAAGCTCTTTTAAATCAAATTTGTCAAATCAAAGCTTTGAAAAACTTAAGAATGAAAACCAATCAAAGAGTAGGAAATTTTTCTTTATAAGCAAAAAACACTTTAATATAGTGATCATAAAGGTGTTCTTCTTCGAATAAGCTCTCTAAAAGATTAGATACATGCATTTTCTTATCATGTTTAGTCTTAATCCTTACCTCTTTGTTAGGCCTTGTGACTCTCTTCTCTAGTTTCTGCACTTTCAGATGATTTTTCATCTGCAGCAATGAAAAACACAGAGAGTTAAAACAGTGAGAAAATTATTAAAAACTTGATTTAAAGAAGAAATATCTACGTGACATTTAATAGCTAATACATGGCATTTAACTGTTACTATGCGTAAATAAAAAATTTGAAAGCGGCTTTTAAATCTTAAAAGGCGGTTCGGAAAAATTCACAAGTGGTCAAATAAAAGCCACAGGCGGCATAGAATGTGCAAAGTGTGGTCAAATGTTGCTAGTAAGTGGCTCTTGGAAGTTCACAGGCGGTCTTCAGTGTCTGACAAGCAGCGCTTTACAGTCAGGCGGCCCACTTTATCTCACAGGCGGCTTAAGAATAAAAGACAGAGAAGAAAGAAACTCTGTACATAGCACTTTACTGCTCACAGGCAGCTCTAAAAGCTTCGTAGGTGGCTCTTCTCCTATTTTCTTGCAAAATAACATGAAAAATGATGCAAAACACAAAATATTAAGATAAAACATTAGAAAATGAGGCCTAAAGCCCTACGGTGGGCGCCATTTGTGTGTGTGAGGTTACACCTTCAGGAAATTAGGACCAATAACAACAACTCTATAGAAAGAAAATACTATTTAATCTAAGAATTGAAGTTAAATCCATGACATCTCATGGTTCTCTATCTAAGCTTTGTTAAAAGAGCTCTCAGCCTTAATCTCTCTCAAGGATAATCCTAGAATGAGAAGAAAATGATAAACATGCTCTAATCTAGCTCAAATGCTCAAAGATATGTGTGTTTTCCATTCAAATGCTCATGATTTATGCTATGAAATCAACAAATGCTTCTAAAATGATGCTCTAAATGCTATGCAAATACTGAAATACTATCAAAAGCTCTCAAATGCTCTACAAATGCATATAATAAGGATGCTTTTCTCTTGAATTTCTTGGATTCCAAATACAAAGAAAATGGCTTGTATTTATAGTAATTTCCCAAGGGTAGGAGGTAGGGTGAGTTGATCATGTCAAACCTTGGTTGACTAAAAAGCTTTGAGGTGTTTTCAAATGGAGGGAAAATTAAGTGGTTGTCCTCAAAGAAATTAGGAATTATTTAATTCAATCATTTAATTAATTTAGCCATGTAAGAGTGAATGGGTTGGATTTGATTTTTTTGATTTAAACTATACGATTAATTGATTAAAATCAATTCTATAATTTGACTAATCCCTTTTAGGCTTGAATTTAATTATTTGATTTCATGATTATTTAATCCTTTGATTTTTATCCACTTTTCTTGATAAATGTCCATTTGATTTGATTTCTGTATGTGGTAAATTTGGCCTTGTTAATCAGTCACACACTTCAACATAGTCCTTCTTCATCAGATACACACAAGACTGAATATGAGATTATTCATCCTGTCTGCCTGCATGATTCGACCTGTTACCTTCTATCCAGACGGGGTTTTCAAAATTGCTCTCAGAACGAGAGTCTCACAACCATGGACCAATCTAGGAACGAATGATTTGTCTTCATGAATGCAATACAATGCAAGATTATTCTAAGAATGGAAGATGTAAGATAATCTAAGACATGATTTCAATGCAATTATTCTAGAAATTGAAGCTATTCTATTGCAAAATGATTTTATTCTATATGAAACATGACAATAATTCATTATTCTAACAATGCATATTTTCTTCAGAAATTCAGGGGGGGTTTTGAATGAAGAATGAGAGTCCTTTTATAGATTTAGAGACTGTTCAGAATAGAAACTTTCCTCTTTGAAATAAAACAGATAGAAAAGCCAGTTCAAATTAGAAAGCTTTATTCAAAAGAATACAATAAATTGTTTTCTTTCTGCTTTAACTGTTTTCTTTCTTTGATTTAATTATGTTTTATTTGATTTTAATTGTTTTCTTCCTTTGATTTAAAGCACAATTAATTCAAAGATTCTATTTCTAAACAGAGAAGATAAATAATTAAATAAATATGACCTCATAATTGCTTTTTCTCAATTATCTGAATAATTAAATTCAATTATTGAAATGAGGATATTTATTTAGTAATTAAATATTATTTAATCCCTTTTTCATGTGTCTTAGCTAAAGAGGGTGAATTTAATTTAATTAAAGTGCTAGGAATTTATAATTAAATTAATTCAATCATAGGGTTTGTTTAGCCAATAGATATTTAGGAATTAAATATAATGTATGATCAATGTAGATTTAGGATTTTCTGCATTTGATACTCAGGTTGAGTAGAGTCAGTTAAAACTCAGAATTGCCTAGTACAATAGGACTTTGATGATTCAGAAGAATGACAAATGCAACAAAATTGGTTAGGGTTGCAAGATGCCAATTTTGGGGTGTTACATTTTGCCCGTCTTTTAATTGTTGTGCGAGCAGTGCATTGATTCAAAGAATAGTCTAATGCCTGAAGCACAGAAGAATAGATTTGAAAATTGATGATGCAAAGATTTCAGAGCCATCTCCAGAATAGAGCTTGACTCTCCAAAGTCTAGGTTAGGTTGCCAAGATGCCAGTCAAGTAGATTTTTCAAGGGTCATCTCTAGAACGAAGCTTGATCCTCAGGGATCCGGGTTAGAATGCCCTGATACCTAATAGATTGATATCTCTCACAAGACTATCCTCAGAACAAGGCTCAGCCTTCAGGAGTTAGGGTTAGATTGCCTCAATACGTGTCCCAAAAGATAGTCAATAGAGATTTTAGGACTATCTCCAGAACGAAGCTTAGTCCCCCAATATCTAGGTTAGATTGCCAAGACCCTGGTTTTTATAAATATCTTTCACAAAGCTATCCCCAGAATGAGGCTTAACCTTCAGGAGTGAGGGTTAGATTGTCCCGATACCTATCTCAAAAGATAATAAATAGATTTTTAGGAATATCTCCAGAACGAAGCTTAGTCCCCCAATATCTAGGTTAGATTGCCAAGACATTGGTTTAGATAAATATTTTTCATAAAGCTATCCCCAGAATGAGGCTTAGCTTTTAGGAGTAAGGGTTAGATTGCCCCGATACCTATCTCAAAAGATAATGAAATAGATTGACATCTTTCACAAGGCTGTCCTCAGGATGAGGCTCAACCTTCAGGAGTCAGGGTTAGATTGTCCCGATACCTATCTCAAAAGATGGTAAATAGATTGACAAGATGTGAGGAACAAAGATGCCCTTATTGATTGAAAGCCGTGGAACACCCAGTTTTGACCGTGAGGTACAAAAAAATGAACATACCCCAAGTGATGAGATGCCCCTAGCAATGAGGACTTTTAAAAATTAGATCAGATTTATTGGGATAGATTCAATGATGTAATCATCCTGCCCCCTTGGGAGAGAAATAGAAACATGACACGCCATAATGATGATAGAGAGCGAAAAATCACAGATAGATGTTGAATCGGAGATCAAGAAGAACTCAGAACAAATTATGGAAGAATTCAGAAGATTCAGAATCAATTTTGAGTGATTTCAAGGTCTGGTTGACCAAGTTTGACTAGAGTTGACCAAAGTTGACTTTTGAGGAAAAAAGTCAAAGATTTCAAAAAATGATGATATGATAAAATTCTAAAAAAAAAGCGACGTCAGAAAGTCAACTGCACAAGTGTCCGATCACGTCGGTCCCAAAAATTTTAAAATGCCATTTTGAGCTATATAGAAGTGTCAAATTTTGATTTCGATCACGAAAATGGATTCAGAGTGGTCAAATTAGGTAGTGGTGCAATTTTTGTGCAAAACAGAGCACTTTGAAAAATTAGGTCAAAACTTATATAAGGACGAAAAGGGTCATTTTCAAATCATTTCAACCCTTTGACTTTTGAGAATTGAGCTCTGAGTAGAAAACAAAAATGGTGGTCCCCTACAACAGTCATCATTTCTAGCGATCGAGGAGACACAGCTAGCCCGCAGCGTACAGACCACCTGTAAGTGGTCAACAAAACCTCTCTGTAATTCAAATTTTACTCATTTCTATCGAATTTTTGCTCGATTTTTATGTTTTGAAATGTTGGGTCGCGGGTCTTCATGCAAAGAATTAGTTTCTTCGCGCACCTCGTAGGGAAATCTTGCATGAAGAAACTACATTTTGTGCCAGCCAGTGTGGATTCTCGTGCAGGAAAGTACCTAGTTTCACGTGAGAAACCCTTGTTAGGAGGTGTTTTCTCGCGCGAACAGACATGGAAGCGCATGTGAAATGTCAATGTTGCACGAGTCGAAGAACTTCTTCGTGCGAAATTCTACTTCTTCGCATGAGAAAAAGTGGTTAGAATTAGTGGTTAGAATCAGCAGGAAATCAGTCTACATTGTGTCCAATAGCTTTTGCATCAGCATTGTTACTGTCTGTAGGATGTCTTGAATGCTTTATTATCTCATTACTCTTTGATTATTGTTGATTACTGATAGTGCTCTGTTGTTTTCATGTCTTGCAGGTTGACTTTTTTGATATTGCATTTAGATCGCATCATCCGGCTATCAGTAGATTGGTATCTCAGCTAGATGATGCTGAGGAAGAACACATTGATACATTGGGACTGAGCACATTATGTGATATACCTGAGATTTGGGTAAATCACGGACTACTGGGAGCTTTGGTTGAGCATTTCCATTTGGAAATGAACACATTTTACTTACCATAGGCGGAGATGACCATTACTCCCAAGGACATCTATCGGATCCTAAGGATACCTTTCATCGGGGCCAGAGTCGAGTATGAGACACGGCCCAAGTTGGGCACAACAGCTTTGAGAGAGGTCTTTCACAACGACCTCATGATGGGTAGAGCAATCCCATGGGAGGATCTAATCAGTTTGTATGGGGTGACCCACAGGTTGCTTGTGGTACTAGCATGCTTCCTTGGGTGCTACCTGATGCCTGATCATGGAAAACACGGTCTAGAGTGTGGCTGGGGCAGGATGCTGCAGCTGATGATGGCATGGTCATGACACTATGGGTGGGGTCAGTGTATGCTGGCACATATGTATCATGAGATGCATGAGATCGCCTATTGGGAGGCGAAGAGTATGGAAATGTAGGGATATTTGTGTTACAGGTATGGGCCTGGGAGCATCTTCCCGTTACTAGGCCGATATGTGAGGACATGAGACAGCCCTTGGAGCCTTATATATGCCGATATAGGGGGATGGTTACCTAGCCCACACTGGGTAAGGTTGATCAGTGGTGAGCTCAACTTGATGATCTAGTAGCAGTGATATGGAGGCCTTAGAGGTTGACAGAGGCCTGGAATGATGCAGCAAAGCAGCTGAATCATATGTTCTATTCTCATGCCATGATAGGGCATACGATTACTGTGATTGAGAGATTCCTGTAGAAGCGGGTATGGCGGCAGTTTGGTCGCCCACAGGACATCTCCCAGGAGTACACAACTTATGCTCAATTTGCCAATGAGCTCAGGAGAGGCTGGGGGACACCATTGGACCAGGGGCGTACGATGATAGATATCCACTCATTGGTCCCAGTTCAGTGGGACTACCTCAGAGACATAGCAGATGTCGGTGTGACCACTGAGTACAGGGAGCAGTTCATTACTCACCCTTTTCTGAGGTTCACTGATCCAATGGGGACAGTGGGCCAAGGGCATGTGGTACCTCCACAGGTTTTGCAGCCATAGGTGCAGCAGGTGCAGATTCCTCCACTATAGCAGAGGGTACAATTGGGGTTATAGCAGGGTCCTCGACTAAGGATAGTACATGTTGACATCCCCACCCGACATATGGGGATAGATATTGGAGCTAGCAGCAGTGGGAGCACCAGACAGTCTCGACAATGGCTGGTAGCTCAGCTAGATGAGGAGTAGCAGGTACCTCCACAGGAGGAGGGACAAAAAGATGAGCCTATGCAGGAGGATCAGCCTACGTAGGATACATTGCAGGACCCACAGCGTCAAGCATGAGAGAGAGTGAGATAGCTGACAAGATAGGTGGGAGATCTGACTATCTAGTTAGCTGTACAAGATGCTTAATTACTAGATAGAGACCAGGAGATACAGGATCTCAGGGAGCAGCTCTGGGTGACGCAGGAGGAGGTGCGGCATCAGACAACACAAGCAGCGTATTACTTTGCATCATATATAGGTGTGGTATCGGACGAGGCATCACAGGTAGCCAAATTTTTGAGTTACACGAGAGGGTTAGAGAGAGCATAGACGGCACCTCCAGCAGATAGGACCCCACCTCCACCTCCTCTAGGTGATGAGGGAGAGGGCCAGAGTTAGGATCTTGATAGACAAATAGAGATGAGATCATAGGATGTATCTGATACGTTGGCATCCTTGTATTATATCACCATTTTGAGATAGATTGTGCTCGAGTAGCACCATTTTGTATTTGTATCGACACATTATATATATTTTCTTTTATGAGATGTTTCCTATATGCTTAGATGTTTAGATGATTGTAATGTATGCAACTGTATGAACATGTTTTAAATATATGTAAATGTATGAAATGCACATGTATGATTTGGATGAAAATATGTATGTATGTAAATGATTTTATGTAAATGCAATGAGTAAATGAGAATGTAAATACAATGTATAGATGATAATGAGTTATGAATATGAATATGTATGGTACTAACATCTCATGCAGGATGAAAAATGCTAACCGAAAGAACACATGAAGAAACGAGAGCGAGGATCGAACACCTATGCAGTCATGATGAAACCAGGTCAGTGAAGAAGAACTCTCTAGAGTATGAACCCAGAAGAATGCAATGAAGAGAACACCGAATTATTGTCACAATGCAAGTCTAGAATGAAAATGCAAGCCTATGCTAAATGCAGTATGAAGGTGCAATTCTAGGACATGGTTGTGAGACCCATCGTATAATCATCATCATCGAGCAGTTTTTTGGAACATCAAAGTCGATACAACCCTTATTGGCACCACAATGCAACCATAAGGATATGAATATGACTCTTCATTGTATGAAATGTAGGAAATGAACGTAAGCACCAGGGCACAAAAGCCAAGATGACCTGAACATTGTTAGTAGTTAATGTTGCAAGAGTACACCATTATCGAGGCATTCAAAGCCAAGATAACCATGAGTGTGATCATGTGTAAACAAACAGATCAATAACAAACAAAACAATAATAAATAGAGCAATAACAAGCAAGGAGATAGTACCGACCTCACCATGGCGTACAAATAAATAAGATTGAGAGATGTGAGGCTGTTCCACCTTAGTGCGGGAGCTCTTATCACATACACCCTATTTATTTTATGTTTCCGGATCATCAGGACTACAACAACAAGCAGTAGACAAAGAAAATATCAATGAAATTCATGAGAATAGATAGCATACAAAAAAATGTTCAGGCATAGCTCAGCCTATTTCAAAGTTGTCGAATGTATTCATGTTTTAGAGGTGTTGAAAAACACTGTTGTGCTTGTGAGTGCATTGTATTTGATGTTTACGTTTGAGATATCCTATGTGTGTTGAAAAAAATAGATGTGTCCAAAGATAGTGTTAAAAAACACTGTTTATGGTGGTGTTAAAAAACACCAGTTTGTGTCAGTAGCGATTTGTCCTTGAGAAATGACAAGATTACTAACTCAGGTGTAAACCAAAGATGTGATCAAATGGGGGACCCATGCCCCCAAGTAATGATGACTGACTTGACATATGTGGTGGGGAAAAACAAGATTTGATTGCCCCCAAGCGTATGGCGTTGAATCAATGACAAGTCAGGAGGGTCTGCAGAGGAACTAGAGTGTCCCAAAAGTGACCAAAATATATGTACAAAATAAAGCATAGAATCATCAAGACCGAGTATCAATAGATAGAGTGTTTGAGGATAAATCCAACTGTAACAAATGTGAGAAATTTTGATAGAATAGCGACAGTAGGCAGACGCAGTGAGAACCATTTGTGACCGACGCGAGAGAGATGCTCAAATGAAATGATCGTGGTATAAGCTATACATCAGTAGGCAGACATAGTGAGAACCACTGGTGACTAATGTGAAGAAGATCCTTTAAAAGATAAAAGGATAGTTCCCCCTAGATCAGGAGGGTTTCCCTGAGAGTATGACCAGTTTCAATCCTTGTGAGTTGGTGTCTTGATGGGAACTAAAAGCAAATGTAAGCAGGAAAGCAGCAATGCAAGAAAGCAAATGCATCAAGCCAAGTGGTGTTGCAATAGATATAGCATTGTGGAACAAGAGGCGTCTATTTACCAGGTTTTCACCTTCTTGGAAGAAATTCTTTTTTTGGTACCATGATGCCTGTTTGCCAGGTTTTCATCAATGGCACTTTTTCTCTTTTTCTCATTTTTTTTGTATTTTTCAATTTTTTAAAATTTTTTTTGTATTTTTTTGAATATATGATTTTTTTTTGGAGATACATCAAAGCCCCTATCGCTAGGTTTTCACTAAGATGATCATTTTTTTAGGACTTTTTCAAATGTTTAGAATTTTTTCAGGACTTTATAATATACAAGAGCACACTGAAGATGTCTTAGCTGTAGATCCGCTTCAGATGAAGAGCGTTGATGGGCTCTTTGAGTTGTTCTCCTTCTGTAGTAGAGATTTGATAGGTACCAGACCCAAACACTGCAGTGAAAACATATGGACCAAGCCAGTTTGGTTCAAACTTCCCATTCTGGATCTGATGTTGCTGATTCTTAGGGCTCTCCCTCAGAACAAGGTCACCCGCTTGAAAATACCTTGGTCAAACCTTGTTGTTATAGATCTTGGACATCCTTTTCTGGTATGCTCTTAGGTGATCAAATGCCACTTGGTGATGTTCATCAAGTAATTCTAGCTCTTGTAGCCGAGATATTCTGGTATCTTCATCAGTAATGAGGCCTTTCAGGGAGACTCACAAAGAAGGAATCTCAAACTCAACTGGTAACATAGCATCTAATCCATAAACCAACGCATAGGGAGTAGCCCCTATTGGTGTTCTTATTCTTGTTCTGTATGCCCAGAGATTTGGATTGATCTGGAGATGCCAATCTCATCTAGATTTATGCATTGTGTGATGCAGGATCTTAAGGATTATTTTTTTGGATGCTTCCGCCTGTCCATTACCCTGAGGATAATAGATGGAAGACCAATGTTGCATAATTTTACACTTAGAGTAGAGATTTTTCAAATCCTTATTTTAAAATTGTCCCCCATTATCAGTGATAATGGCTGAGGGTATACCATGCCTGCAGATGATATAGTTGAGAATAAACATAGCTACTATTTTTCCACTGGCAACGGTGAGAGGGACTGCTTCCACCCACTTAGTAAAATAGTCCGTAGCTGTGATGATAAACTTATGTCCATTGGAGGATGAGGGGTAGATCTGACCCACCAAGTCAAAGGCCCATTGTTGAAATGGCCAGAAGGTAATGAATGGAATAAGCTCCTTGGCTGGAGCATGAATCAGGTTTCCGTGTAATTGACATTGTTTGCAGGACTTAGCAAACCGTGTTTCTTCTTTTTCCATATCTGGCCAATAGTAACCAGCTCTAATAAGTTTATGCACCAATGTTAGGCCATTAGAGTGGGACCCACAGATGCCTTCATGCACCTCTACTAACGCTTGTTTGGACTCATCGGGTTCTAAACACTTAAGGAGGGTACCATCTAGACCATGTCTATACAAGTCATTAGCAATGATGACGAACCATGAAGCACTGCGGATTAGGTGACGTTTCTCATTCTGGGAGTAAGTGTCTGGAACAATTTGGTCATGAAGGTAGGAGAATATATGATGGTAACAGGATGAGTCATGTCCTATGATAGAACAGATCATCCAAGAATCAGGGGAGTCATAGGCTGGGTAGCGTAACGTCTCCACTAGGAATTCATGTCTAAAATCATTTTCAGGCATCTGTAGCATAGAGGCGAGAGTAGCCATAGCATCTGCTACTTTATTATCTGCCCTTGGAACCTATTGAAATGTGATGTGAATAAAATACTTCTTGAGATCATCAACCAACCATTTATATGACACCAACTTGTCATCCCTTGTCTGATAGATATCATTGATTTTATTGATGACTAAATGTGAATCTCCAAGAACATTGAGTTCATCTACTCGCCACTCAAGGGAGATCTTCATACCATTGATTAGGGCTTCATACTCAACAATGTTGTTTGTACAAGGAAACAACATCTTCTATGCTTTTGGTAAAGAGTACCTTTGAGGTGTAATGAATAGTATCCCAGCACCTGACCCTTGTTGGGTAAATGAACCATCAAAGAACATAGTCCATGATCGATGTGTCAGAATTAATATGGACTCATCTGGAAATTCAATGTGCAATGGTTAATGATCAACTAGAGGTGCTTCTGCCAACTGATCTGCTATTGCTTGGCCCTTAATGGATTTTCTTTCAACATATTCAATATCAAACTCACTAAGAAGCATGACCCATTTAGCTAGTCTACTTGTGAGGGTAGCTTTACTAAGAAAATATTTTAGAGGATCAATTTTAGCAATTAGACGTGTAGTATGAGCCAGCATATAGTGCCGCAATTTTTGTGAAGCAAACACAATTGCAAGTAAAGCCTTCTCTATAGTAGAATATTTCATTTCATATGAGACCAGAGTTCTACTAATGTAATAGATAGCCCTTTCTTTCTTGTGCTAATATTGTTGAGCCAAAAGGATACCCAATGATGTATCTGTAGCAGATATGTAAAGTATAAGTGGCTTCCCATGAATGGGAGGCATCAAGATTGGTAGGTTCGCAAGATACTACTTGATTTGTGTGAACCCTTCACCACATTCTTTGTTCCAATGATAAGCCACACCCTTGTGCAAAGTTTTGGTAAACAATTGGGACTTGTCTGCCAGTTGAGAGATAAAACCCCGGATAGACTACAGTTGGCCTTGAAGCCCTCTCATTTGTCTGATATTTTTCAATGGTGTCATTTCCATGATAGCTTATACTTTTGTAGGATCCACTTCAATGCCTTTGGCAGAGATGATATAACCAAGCTATTTTCTAGATGTTACGCCAAATGCGCATTTCTTAGGATTAAGTCTTAGACTGAATTGTTCCATACGATCTAGTATAGGACCTCGATCTGCAAGATATTTATTTTGGTGCATGCTCTTAGCCAAAGTGTCATCCACATAATCTTCCATTGTTTTATGCATCATGTCATGAAATATAGTAGTAACAGCTCATTGATATGTAGCACCATCATTTTTGAGTCCAAAGGGCATGACATTCCAACAGAAGGTGCCCCAGGCACATGTGAAAGCTATTTTCTCTTGGTCCTCTGGCGCAATTTTTATCTGGTTGTAGCCGGAGAAACCATCCATTAGTGAGTACATTTCATACCCAGCTGTCATATCTACGATCATGTGAATATTAGGAAATGGAAAGTCATCCTTAGGACATGCCAATTTGAAGTCTCTGAAGTCTGTGTAGACTCTTATAGATTTATCATTTTTTTGATACTGGAACAATATTAGAGATCCATTTTGCATAATCAATGACTCTGATAAACACTGCCTTAAGAAGTTTCTCTAATTTAGCTTTGAAAAGTAGAGCTACATGTGGATACATTTTGTGAAGCTTCTGCTTGATGGGCTTAACACCTGGTGCAATGGACAAATGATGCATGATTAGATTAGGGCCTAATCCTAGCATGTCTGAATATTTCCATGCAAAGTTAATCTTTTTACTTCTGAAGAATGTAGTGAATTCCTCTTTCTCTGCCTCTGATAGTGATTGTGCCAAGTGAATAATATAAGGTTCTACCTCTGTGCCCAAGTTGATAGGTTGACTTGGTTAAATAAGAACAGATGTTCTCTCCTAAAAATGACTCGAAAGTGCATCAAGTATCTCAACCTCAGGCACCTTAGAGAGGTTTTCACCTTTGGATATGTCTTTTATTTTGACTATTTTAGGCTCTGATACTGCCACGATGTGGTTTTCACCATCAGAGCACCTATTTTTTCTTCTTTTGATTTTGTGACTAAGATACTTGATGTCTTCCTCAGTCATATTGACACTTTCTTCACTAGTGGAGGACGTTACAGGTTCGACAGCGTGTAGGTAACAAGCAAGAGCGTAATCATTCTGGAATGTAAGGACTTCATTAGATGGGGAGGTAGAGCTCCAGTCTATAAGCTCAGCATGGTGAAGTGAAAGAGGAGTGATGGGTTCAACTGCATTCACGGTATAATAATGAAAGGCATGGACAAGCAAGTCGAGACCCAAAGCGATCTCATCCATAGGTATAGTTGAATTCCTTTGATTCCTAGCGACCGTAGTAGATGAAATGTTAACATCTAGGGAGTCGGACTCACGTGACCCTACACTAGACTATTCACCTACTTCGAGAAGGTTTTCATAAGCATTAGTTGTATCTGTATGTCTGTCAGAAGTGGCATATGACAAGCTGTCAAACTCATATTCATGAGAGTCTGTTTCATCATTAGGTCTCATATCAAGAACATGGGTGAAATCAACCTTTTGTCCCTAGTTGGGATGAGTTCTACCTAGAACCTCTGCTATGGTCAGATGAGCACCTATTGACCTAGGTAGCTCAGTAGTGTTTGTAGCATCAACTGCCTCTTGTGTAATGAGAAGTGACTGGAATTCCTGGTCAAACTATTCTTGAAAGTGTGGTGGTATGTAAAAATCACCTTGATGACTAGGATTTAGAGTATACATTTTTTTCCACTCCTCATAAGTTAATGGAGCAATTGAAGTGGTGGTACCAAAATCACTGTCAGTGTCTACTGTACTGACATGCGGTAAAAATTTATCTAGCTCAGCAAAGAATGCTGCCAGGTCTAGTGGAATAGGATAAGGAAAAGTATCCTCATCAGATTTGTCTTCAGGTTCGACAATTTTAGGTGTTTCTTTAGGTGTTGGTTCCTTATCTTCTCGAGGTACAAACTTATTTATTCCTAGTTGGAATATGAGTTTCTGGAAGCCTATACTTGTAGAGTCACATGTTCTGCGACCAATGGCTTCAAGTGGTGTGATCAAGCCTTTATGATTCACACCTATGGGACCATTTCCTTTATAGCCAAAACATTGCATAATAGATAAACCTTTACCATACTATTCAGGTTTCATGTCATAAGGAGGAGTATTTTCAGAATTGTCTTCTTCTTTATAGATCCAAGTTTTGATAGCTCTATTTTCAGCTTCTTCTTCTAATGGTACTATGGCTTGTACAAAGGTACCACCATAATTTGTTGGAGGAGTAACCGTAGAAGTTTTAGTGCTCTCAGAAGTTCTCCCTTAAGAACTAGGAGACAAAGGAAAAGATGTAATAGATAGCACTGGTTCAATCTGATGTCCTCCCATATCAGTTTCTTTGAGTGTTAGACTCTTTTCCATTTCTTTCAAATTGTCCTCAAGGACTTCAATAGATTCTCTGTTGGTAGGCACAAGGAGGTTAGCAGATTTGGTGAGGGCATTGCAATCATAGCGTGTATTAGCAGGTATAGTCACTTTAGATCCTTGGAATGGGAACTTAATGCACTGATGGTATGTGGAAGGGACAACCTGCATTTCATGGATCCATGGTCTTCCTAGCAGAATATTGTATGCCAAAGGAATGTCAAGCACTTGACAGATAACATCTCGTTCAACAGGACCAACTCTGATTGGCAAAACAACTAACCCCTTGGATTTATGTTCTTCCTCATCATAGGCCTTAATAGTAATCATTTTGCAAGCATCAATGCAATATTTTCCATAGCTTAACTGAATAAAGAAACTAGTAGAGAAAATATTTAGGCCAGTGCCATTATCTATGAGAACACGGCGAACACGCTTTGGACCAACCATGACTTCAATGTGCAGAGGATAATTATGTGGGTGACTCAAAGAATGATCATCTTCCTCAGAGAAATACAAGTAATGTGAGGAGGTCAAGTGACCTACCATGGATTGAAACTGGTCAAGATCAAGATCTTTTAGGACATTTTCCTCAGTGAGGGCTTTATCTAGGATTTCCCTATGAGTAGGGGAGATTTTCATGAGCTCAAAAATAGTTATCTGAGCATTAGTGCGTTGCAATTGATCAAGAATGCTGTAATTGGTAGCATTAGATGAGGAACCCACTTTGGGATTCCTAGTAGCAGAGTCAACCTTAGCTTTGTGTTATGCCCTGCATCCCCGTCCCTACATTTTGTGTGCAAAATGTTGGGTCCCCCCTTTTTTTTCTTTTTCTTTGCTTTTTGCTGCTGCTTTGCCTTGTCTTTCTTTTCCTTTTTTGCTTCCTTTCTCTGGGGTTTTCTTCCCCGGTGTGTGTTGTCTTCTTGGTTTGTTTTTTTCCCTCTGGGATCCCAGATCCCGGAGGTTGCCTTTTGGTTGGAAGCTGGATTCTGGACTCCGGGATTCTTTGCGATGATGTTCCTAAGTCTTAGGAATATCATCGTAAGGTATCCCTGGGCCCGAAGTCTAGATGTTTTGCCTAACCTGAAATCTCCGGAGTGAGGAGGATTACTTTTTACTGCGGGTATAAATAGACTCGCTTGTCATTTTCACACTTACCGCGATTAAAATCTTCGAGCACTTAGAGAAAAATAGAGCGAGTTTTAAAATGATTAGCAGAGCTGTTACAGAGAAATTTGTGATAATCAAAGCTTAACACCTTCTACTGTTCTCAGACGTACGCTAGTGCTCCGTGGTGGTGATCTTGATAGCTTGACGATTCAAAGTTGTTGCAGAGTTCTCCTGGTAATCTTTCCCTTCCTCCGCCTTCTACGTTTTTAGGTTGGTTTCTCTGCTTCCCTCCTCTTCGCTTTGCTTTCATCTTCTGGTTTTCTTTGGGTTTGCCTGTTTTTGTTTTTGTTTGCTTTGTTTCTCTGTTGTTTCTTTGGTCTTCTAGTTTTGCCGCTTGTTGGTGGCTCGGCTCTGCCAGAAGGTTGTTCGCCTTCTGTGGAGATGTAAATAGTCTATAAATAGTTTGTAAACAGCCTGTAAATAGCGTGAACATAATGTAAGTAGCTGTATATTCTTGTTTTAGCCGTGTCTGGTTTTCCCGTGGGAGTCATCCGTGTGTATATTCATGTATATATATATATTTCTGTAGGTAAACCTTGTATATCTCCTCCGTTCCATGTATATACCCCTCGGCTCTCTATATATCCTTCCGGGTGGCTCGACGAGCTGGTCGAGTCACCCTTGCTGTTGGTTTTTCGCTTCAAGTTTTCTTCAAGGCAGAAAACCACCTGTTTGAAACTCGGCTCTTGGCCGGTTTCAAATAGGCAATTTTCTCTCTCCTCAATCAAGGCTATCAGAGCCTCATTTATTTCCCATGCGCGCAATTACTTTTGGCCAAGTGGCTTTCCCTTTTTACATATTCGAACAGTTGGCTCCACCGCCAGTGCCATCACGTCCATTCAATGCCAGCGCACGTGGCGTCCACGTGGACCTGTTTCCACATTCTTCTTTGCTAATGGTCATTTCTCTGGGCCTCGGGCCTCTTTCGACCATTCATCCTATGACATCCTCAAGTGTGATAAAATTTCCCGGACCCGGAGATATAATGAAAATGCTAAGTTTATGTTTTGCTTTTCGAGTACTTATGCGTAAAACTAACTTTTCAGGAAGAGCAAATGGAAAAATGATAAGAACTCCGGACCTCAGAGTTATTATTTTATTTTGATAAATATGTTCTGACACTCGCTTTGTCTCATAGGTCTGGACTTCATTTTACAACCATGTCTGAAGCATCCGCATCATCTCCTCCTGGAAGTTCAAAGTTGCCATCCACAACCGAGACCAGGCCAGCAGCACAGTCTAAAATAGAGAAAGCCCTGGAAAAGCTGCCACTCACCATGAAGTATATGCAGGGTGAGGAGATTGTGTGCTCAAAGATTGAGTCCCAGGTAAAATTAATGACCGACCCCAATGTCGGGACTTGGGTAGAAATGCAGGCCCTAGTAAAGATAATGCATATCCAGCGACAGGCTGGAGACAAAATTGCAACCAACGTCGGAGGTTCCAGAATTCTCCGGGTAGCTTGCTTCCCATGCTCTGGGCAGTCTCCAGAGCTTGTTCTCACTCTGGCGGCCCACTACAACTCTTCTGTCTGGGCCGTCATGCTAGCACCTGCGGAACCTACGGGATTCCCCACTCCACTAGTGTCCCTTGACCCAGTTACTTTCCAAGCGGGCCTAGGTATCCCGCAATTTGATAGGTCCTCGGTGGTCACAAGGATAGAGGCCTTGAAACAATTCAACCAACTGGAGGATGCTGCTCGGGTGTACATGAACACCAATTGGCTCAAGGCCCCGAAGAGGGATCCAAAAAGAATGAAGATAGATATCCCCCGCTCCGAATTCAAGGAAAGCATCCAAATGGGGATGATAGCATTGGCCCGGGTATTTGGGCAACCCTCCGCCCAGGAATTTGCAAAGTGGATGTACTATTTCCTCCTGGGAATCTCCACTAAGGGAGAATTCTTTGACTGGGTGACCATAATTTCCAATCATGTCAACTCCCAGTTCCTACAGCTGAACAAGAAGAAGAAGTTCTACATGACTTCTTATGTTTTCTGGGCTTTGGCCCAATAGAGGCCCCACTCCAATAGCCTACTTATAGATGGCGTTCTCAAACTTGGCTGGGGACAAAAAGCACCGTGGGACCATTTCCCACAGATTCAATGGGAAGCCAGCTTCCCTAGTTACTGCCGGGTAAATGACTCCTTCATTTACTACCATTTGCTAACACCCACCCGGGATGCCGGATACTGCCTGTCTACTGAGGCGATAAAATTGGTTAGGAGTTATGGGCACTACTATATCCAGTTCCAACAGCACACATACATTAGGGTCACCAGCTTCTCCGGGAAACCCTACTTGTTGCCCAAACATTGTGGGGACAAGATCATGCTACTGGAATATTGCCGGCAGATGATGGAGCTGCATACCCTCTTGGCCCACAAGAAGGTCCCAAACATTTCGTTCCCAATCTCCTATGGGAACTACACCTTCAATCTGGCCGCCGCAAAGGAGGCAGATAATGAGCTACAATGTTATAACTTGCAGGAATTTTATCTGGCGCGGAGAAATTTTGATCCGCATGGCAGAATTGCAACGGCACTGCCCCGGGCTGCGGAGCCCCACCACGCACACATGGAAGACTTTTGGGCAGATTGCCAGGACAACATGGACGTGTGCAGCCGGCATTATGATAGAATGACAGTCGGAATGATGCAGGAGCTAAAGCTCCAAAGGTTCCCAGCGGGCTTTTCAGACGACGCCCCCACCATAGATCCCCAGTACAAAGAAAAGGGGATTGACAAAATTCCACTAGTGCCAATGAATTGGGCTATCCAAGAGGACCACACAATTAAGGACTTCACTCGGGAGGTGGTCGAGAGAAGTCATGCCTATTTTAAGAAGGCATGCCTCGGGAGTATGCGCCTAGCCTCCAGGCCAGTAACAAAAGCAACACCACCACCGGCACCAAAGTTGACTCCAGGGGCTGGGACTTCTGTGCAAGGCGCAGACAAGGGAAAGAGGATAGATACAACTCCCCCCGCGCAGCAAGTACCCATTCAGGAACAGATCAAGCAATCTGTAGCGGCCTCCCAATAAATGAGGGAGCAGTTGATCATAAGGCTTGCCACTCCCCCGCTAATGGCCGGACTAATTCATCCTCCTTCCTCCCCATCACTGGCAGCCTTAATGGCGAAGGTGACGGGGGTGGATCCTACGGAGGCAGCAGCAATAGCAGATGCGGGGCCACCTCTGATCACCCAGAGGAAGAGAAAGCACATCAAACAGCCCAAGGGAGAACCAGCGCCAAGGGCTTCCCTCCCAAAAGAAGTGAAAATCCTTTCTTCTAGTTCCTTGGAATCGGAGAAGGAAGCAGAACGAACGGAGGAACCAACCAGTCCCCCTCCAGAAGAGGAGTTTGATATGTTTGTAGCCAATGAGTTTGGAAATATACAAGGGGACGATACGCAAGCGGGGATAGAAGTCCCGGAGCAAGAACAAGAGGCTGTGGATCCAGAAGACTGGGAAGAAGAAGCTGCGGGACAAGAAGAGCAGCAAACAGAAGAAAAGAGGCCAGAACCAGAGATTATCTCTGGGGCCCCAGGAACAGAAGGTCTGGGAGTGGACCAACAGCCACCGAGTGAACAAAAGGCATTGGCTGGGGAACCCAGACCCAGAACTTTGGGACCAACCATAACCCCAGCCGCCTCATTCCCAAGGCCACTCCCGGGGCAACCTTCGGTCAGGTTATCACGGCAGCTCAAACTCTGAATCTTGGCCCGATACTGCCCCTCCTACTGACAGATGAAGAAGAAGAAGAAGAGCAGCATGAAGAAGAGATCCTCGAAGAAGTCGACCAAGGTCTAGACACATCAATTGACATCCGAGACCAGGCTGAGGAGATAGAAATTGAAGATGTTGCTACAGAAGAGGTTCCGGCAGGGAGAGAAATGGAGGAAGTACATGTTGAAAAGGAGCAGCCGCCACCGGACACCGGGAGAGGATCCGAAGAACAAACTCTGGCAGGAAGGCCACCTCTCCCACCTCCATGGTTGGCAGAGAGAAGAAAAAGGAAATCCCAATCCGCTCCAACATTCCCTATCTCCCTGGCCGAAATGATGGCCTTAGCTCAGGCCCTGCCAAAAGTGAAGAAGGCCTAGACAGTTCATACCCTTCGAACTGGGCCGGGCGGAGAAACAGTTGCGGTAGTGGAGACGCCTCCCCCAGACGCCGTTGAAGCGACCGTGGACCCCGCTGACTACAACATCGCAGAGGTATCCCTGGGTAAAAGGGGAAAGCAGGGTGAAGTGGACTTGCTGAAGGAGGTAGCTCGGGCAGTGGAGGCCCGATATGAAAAGGAGGCCCAGAGGCTCAAAGCTGAAAAGGAGAAGAATGCAAACCTTATGGGGTTGCTTACAGAGCTGGCCCGACCCCTCAACGCCGCCCCTCCATAGACCTCCACATCAGAGGAATTACTGCAGAGCGACATAGACTCCCTGCGAGTAATGAAGAAGAAGGCCCAGGCAGTAGACGAATGGGTCACTCTACAGATAGGAAACACCCAGCGTTTCCTAACGGCCACTCTCCCAGATTTATATACGGCCCGACAGATTATTTTACAGGCGGAAGCACTAATTGAGCAGTGGGAGAGTGACGCTGAGAATTACCAGGCGTGGAAGGTAGAGCTCGAAGAGCTCCTCACCCTGGGGGAAGATATAATTTCCGAATCCAGAATTCTAGGTGAGGAATCATTTGATTTCGTAAGGGCTCAGCACTCCAGACTGGACCTCACATTGGAGGTAACCAAGCAACTGGTAGAGTCCTTACAGGAAAAGGTAAACACATTAAAATATTCTTCCAATTTATACAGGTCATTTGTAACAAAAGCTTTCAGGGTCGATCCCCTTGGTACAAATAATTATACCCCCGAGGAGTCAGTTTTGGGGAATTTTGATGAAAGGATGGCATCCCAATATCAATCCCCGGAGGGGATGGATGGGGCCCGAATGGCAAAATTGACCAAAATGGTGCTTAAGGGCCATGATGCCGCCAGGATGGAAGATGAGTTTAGAAATAATGTTCCAGACCTGGCGGAACAAGTTGAAGTGGCCAGACACAGAAGGGCCAGCCTAAGGAAGATTGATGAAGATGGCATTTTCCGCATTCTTCAGGCCTTCAATGATAATAAACAGCCTTGAGCATTCTCCGAGAATCGGGGAAACTTGAGCATTAAACATTCTTTATTCTTTTGGGGGCGTAAGTTTCCGGATCCCGGAGTTCCGGATCCACAATTTTGTATTCTTTAAAGTGATCTGTGTCCCAGTCCCCGAGGCCGACCGGTCACTTTCAGAGGCGGTTAATAAAGACTATCAGAGGGTAGTTGGGCACATCAAGAGGCATTGGCTCGGTAGTTGGCTTCTGACAGAGTGATCTTCTTGAGGCGCCGTTCAAAGGTACACCTGGCACATTGGAGACAGGGCACCGCATTTCCCATTTATGAGGCATGTAGCCTCAGTCCCTGGGGGACCTACTTTCTTCTTTCTTCTCTCCAGCTCTCTTCTCGAGGCTGATTCTTCTGATGTATATTCTTGTCTTCTTCTTCTCACATGGCAGACCTATTTCGTCTCTAGGTCTTTTGTAGGGTGGCGCAGGTAGTACCGGCCCCCAGATATTGTATTTTATTAAAGCACAGTAAAATAGGGTTAGGGTTAGAGAGAGTTGTATAAATAGGCAAGTCAGCCCATTTCCAAGGGTCGACGAAATTGATGATTTTGTTGTCCATAAGAAATAGCAAAGTGATTCCTAGTTTTGGTTGTAGAGCTCAATGCTCCATTTGTCCTGTTCTTGGTAGTTGGATGCTCCCCTGGAGCCACCATTGTATCACGCACCAGTGCTTGCTAGATCAAACATTAATGAAGAAGGAAGGATTCTTGGCAATGAAGTTGTTAATGTCTCTGCTTCTGAGTTAATGGTATTTCATGTTTTAATGTTCTGTATGTCCTTCACTCTGATATGTTAAAGTAGATTAACGACCTCTTTATTTCCGCTACTGATGAAATGCTAACTGATGGTTGCGTATTTCTTCAGTATTTAGTGTAGTCTTTCAGAGTGTTGTCGATGTTCTGGACTTTTCAGCATGACTGTAGTTAGATAAATGTTTCTAACCCTGCAGGATCTTTTTCATTTTATTCGCTAAGTGTAGAATGCTCCGGGAAACCCTTACTATTCTGAATCTCCGGGAGAATGAGTTGAAGTAACCAGCTATCCCCCTCGAAAATAGTCACATCTCCCAACCGAGCCCCGCACAGTCGTAACCTGACACCCAGGTGCTTGAAGGCCCGGAGGATTTATTTCCCCTGGACAACCTTTGCAGGCGGAGTTGACCGATTTCTCCAGAACCCGGTGACAACTTATGACTGTTGGCAGACCCGGTCAGAAAAACCCCGTCAACACTTTGTCTGAAGGTTGAGTTGATGTAGGTATAGAAAGCTCAGGGCCTTTGAGAATGATCTTAGCATGAGATCGAGTGACAACATTAGCACTGATTTGAGACTGTCCCTGTTCAAAAAATTGAGGTGTAGATCCTTGCAAAATGAAAGGTGTTTTGGACTTGGGAGTATCTTCCTTCCCCTTAAGAATGATGACATTACAATATTTAGTATCAACAAGTTCAACCATATGAATGACATTGTCGTTATTGGTGTAAGTATAGTTGACCTTACCATCAGTATTTTTTCCTTTAGATGATTCACCTTTTCCATAAGGAGGAAATGGATCCTTGAAAGCTTGGTGATCAAAATTTTTGTTGTGACTTCCCACAATAATAACCTCACTATCAATGAGATCCTAGATTAGATGCTGCAATTTAAGACAAGTAGCTATTTTATGGCCTTTGTTTTGGTGAGAATTACAATAAGCAGATTCATTCCACCAAGAGGGCCTTGGTTGCGGATCATAAGGTCGTGGATTAGCCAACGGAGTAAGAAAATGGTTGTCCATAAGAGTCTTGTAAACCGCCTCAAGAGGTTCTCCTAAAGGAGTGAACTCACGCTTGGATCTAGGAGCCCAAGGTTTAGGTCCAGAAAATCATGAAGTACTCGGTTTGGATTCTACCGAAGCCTATTCAGTGGCTTTGGCCGCTTGCATCGTGGTAGTGAGATTAAAGGCAGCCTTGGAAGGCTTAGCAGTCACATTGTCTACAACACCATCATTCACAACATTTTGGTTCTTGTTGGGAAATTTGGATTTATCTTTTCTTGAGGAGGAAGACCCTTGTTTATTTTCCTTGTGTAAGGTCAATTCTCCTTTCTTGATAATAAATGTCTCGATTCTTATATCTTGTTTAATCATATCATCAAAGGTTAGAGGACCTTGTAGCTGTACTTGATACCCAAAGTTGGGGAGAAGATTATCGAGAAAGATGTCCAACTTTTCAGATTCGGGTATCTTGTGAGAATATCGCGTATAAAGTTGTCTCCATCTTTGGGGAAATGCCAAGAAGGATTCCCCATAATTTTGTTTCAAATTGCAAAGATCTTGGATATGAACCGGATGTTGAATGTTGTGAGAATAGTGTTGTAGAAATAAATTGGCAATTTCGTCAAAGGTCTTGATGCCAGTTGGTAGTCTAGAAAACCATTCCATAGATGATCCTCCCAGACTACATGGGAAAATATGCGTGAGATAGGTTGTGTCATGTATGAATTCAATGGAGAGAGCGCCAAATTCTCTCAAATGGTCTTGAGGGTCAGATGTACCCAAGTATTTGTCATATTTAGGAAGTTCAACTCCTTTGGGAAAAGGAGGCATGTGAAGATCTTTGTCAAAAGGGAAAGGACATATGCTTTCCAGTGTGAATTGTGTGAAAGGTTTGTCTTTCTCTTTCAAGAGTTGAGAGAGTTTCTCTTGCATAGTTTTCATTTCTTTGTGCAAGCGGGAATTTTTAGTTTCTTCCTCTTTCTCAACAAGTATTTCTACAACATAATTGGAAGGTTTCTTAGCCCCTTGATTGGCTAGTTCAAGAATGTATTTCTCTTTCTCCTTAGCTAGGAGAACTCCCATCATTCTACAGAAGTCTTTGTTAGCATGAGCTTGTGCAATCTCTTCTTGAGTGATTTCTACTTCTACATCATTAGGGGGGTCTTGAGATGTGACTTTTCCCAAGGTTTGAAGAGATCAGTTCTGCTAACCTCACCACTAGATTGGTTAGGATCTGCCATCTTGCCAAAATGCAAGGATTCAATGTGTAAAGACTCGGTATGAAAAGATTGAGTGTTCTCTGAATTTGGTTCTTCTTGGAACAAAGGATTTCAAACCTAACTAAGATCCATAGGAAATGACTATTTATTGTAAGGTTGAGGTATCAAAGAAGGAGATCGAGATGATTCCTCACTAGATGTAGCTGGTAATGGTGTGGAAAGTACAGATTCATCTTGATTGATTGAAGAAAATGTTTTGCCACTTCGAGTTGTGACAGTCATAGACAAAGTTTTAAACAAGGAAATGTGAACTAGGACCAAACTTGAAACTGTCTCAAAGTAATTACATAGAACATGCCAAAAGGTGAAGTATCCTTGGTGCAAATCATCTAAGATGAGGTTAGAACAAGCCAAGAGATGAATATTGTGACCCAAGGCATGACGAAACAGATAAAAAGAGATCAAAAGACATGAGACAGGACCAGTTTAAGCAACAATCACGTAGTAATCAACCTAAGAAACCAAGTTTCAGACAGTGTGAAGATGGATGGCAGAAAAACAGACCCATATCAAAGACCAGATTTGATGAAAGAAAACTTGACTAATAGATTTAAGCTCGCTATTTTGGACAAAAGACTCTAGTTTTGCGTGACAAAATGCTCTGTCACGTGAAGTTTCTCACCGAACCGCATGAATAAATTCTCTCTTCACACAAATAATAACACCAGTTGATAGAATAAAGAATGACAGAATAATGGCATTGGTTCCAAGTATCGCATGACAATATATTTTGTATCGCATGAAGATTCTCACCGAATGATGTGAAGTTTGGGAAATTTCGCGTGAAACTATACAAATGTTGAAAAAAGGACATTTACAGAATCAGACTATTGAGACCAGTTTGCGTTTCCCAAGATAAAATCATGCTATTTTTTGACAGATAGTTCAAGTTTCAGATTGTTTTGGACATGTTCAAGAGTGACAGTTTGTGTGTTTTGACAATATTTTTTATTGTTCAAATGATTCACCCATGCAAAACACATTAAATAGAATGTTTGTAGTACCAGAACAAGAAAATTACAATCCTAGGATAGCCAAGACAATATCTGTTGAATCCCCACTTGAACCAAAGTTCATCTATGCTTACTCTTAGCGGATAAATTAGAAGCTTGGAAGCACAGGCTCCTCCTTACATATGCACTCACTTCTCAGGCATACCAAGCTTTGAACCCCAAAGGAATTGCTTCCCAAAGGGCTGTTATCTCTACCAAAAGCCATAAAAATGTGGGGTGTCTTAGTTGGTCTCTGACCTTTCGCGCCAATAGATAGAGGGTTTTTTGGAAACTAGAACAAAATTTTGTAGTAAGGACATCCGTTCAGGTGGTTGTGATCAAGTCATTTTCTCAATAAAGGGGGCTCTCCCAATCCATTCAGAGAAAGGCTTTCACCTTAACAATGTCGGGACTTTAACGCACCACTAGGGTACTGGAGGAGATTTTGGTTGCCACAATGAATTCACACCTGTCTATTGTGACACTAATCACAATAACATTTTTTGTATACCGGTTTGGAAGGGCTTGGCTTTAGCCTGTTACCAGTTGGGCATCCACTCTCACCGGCTCTGCTAAAGCTCTCAAGAGGTAGCCACTCTAGAAGAATCACATGAATTTCTCTTACACCCAAGATCCATAAAGGCGAGGGGAGAGGATATGTTCATGTAGTTCTTAGGATTACAATCTAAAAAATACTTCAATTACGCAAGACAATGATTCATTTTAAGCACCAATCGAAGTGTGTTTTAACTACCAAAAATAGATATAAGAAGTTGTGAAAACATGCAAGGCCTTCGACAAATGTCCTGCAATAAACCCATTAGTAGTTTGTAATGCCTTTCTTCATATCAGTGTCCTACAACAAACATGTCAGAAGTTTATAATGACTTTCTCTTTATCTCAGCGTCCTGCAAACCACTGTTAAGCTGCTCAAAAGATAAAATCAGAGAATCATAGATGTCAGAAAATAGCAGGTGGTTAGAAAAATGAGATAATAAAATATCAAATTGGAAGCTCTTTTCTGTAATTTCGCACGATAAAGTATGCTATATTGTGCAAAGAAGTACTTCATGCCACGCGAAGAACTAGAAAGTTCACGCGAGACATACAGAAAGTTCATGCGAAATTAAAACAGAAGTATAGACAGAATGCAAAAAAAATAAAAAAAATAAAATGAAATGAGGCCAGAATAGAAATGTACCTGCCCCACGGTGGGTGCCAGAAATGTATGTGGTAAATTTTTCCTTGTTAATCAACCACACACTTCAACATAGTCCTTCTTCATCAGATACACACAAGACTAAATATGAGATTATTCATCCTGTCTGCCTACATGATTCATCCTGTTGCCTTCTATCCAGACAGGGTTTTTGAAATTGCTCTCAGAATGAGAGTCTCACAACCATGAACCAATCTAGGAACAAAGGATTTATCTTCATGAATGCAATACAATGCAAGATTATTCTAAGAATTGAAGTTGTAAGATAATCTAAGACATGGTTTCAATGCAATTATTCTAGAAATTGAAGCTATTCTATTGCAAAATGATATTATTCTATATGAAACATGACAATAATTCAGTATTCTAACAATGCATATTTTCTTCAGAAATTTAGGGGGGGGGGGTTTGAATGAAGAATGAGAGTCCTTTTATAGATTCAGAGACTATTCAGAATAGAAACTTTCCTCTTTGAAATAAAATAGATAGAAAATCTAGTTCAAATTAGAAATCTTTATTCAAAAGAATACAATAAATTGTTTTCTTTCTGCTTTAACTGTTTTCTTTCTTTGGTTTAATTCTATTTTATTTGATTTTAATTGTTTTCTTCCTTTGATTTAAAGCACAATTAATTCAAACATTCTATTTCTGAATAGAGATAAGATTTTTGAGAGAATATTCAATTAATTAAATAAATATGACCTCATAATTGCTTTTTCTCAATTATCTGAATAATTAAATTCAATTATTGAAATGAGGATATTTA
>MU227321.1:411107-424149 GCA_018584345.1 Thuja plicata | reverse complement strand
GTCCTAGTATATCTTATCATGCGTTAGGACCCCTAAGAAGTCCCCATGACCTTTTTTGACACATTAAAACACTCAACTGTGTCCCAAGAGGTCGTAAGATCCCTTGGGACACAATTGAGTGTTCCAATGTGTCAAAAGGGGTCATGAAGTCTTCTTAGGGGTACTAACACATGAGAAGGTGTACTAGGACCCCTTAGGACCCTCTTTGACCCTCAGGAACACATTGGAACACTCACGTATGTACCAAGGGGTCCTTTGACCTCTTGGGACACACTTGAGTGTTCAAATGTTTCAAAAGGGGTAATGGGGTCTTCCTAGGGGACCTAACATGTGAGAAGATGTACTAGGACCAGTTAGGACCTTCTGTGACCCCTAGGGACACATTAGAACTCTCAAGTGTTTCCCAAAGGGTCCTACAATCTCGTGGGACACACTTGAGTGTTCCAATGTATCGAAAGGGGTCATGGGGTCTTCCTCAAGGTCCTAACACATGAGAAAGTGTACTAGGACCCCTTAGGTCCCTTTTTGACCCCTAGAGACACATTAGAACACTCAAGTGTGTCCCAAGGGGTCCTACAACCTCTTGGGACATAGTTGAGTGTTCCAATGTGTCAAAAGGGGTCATGGAGACTTCCCATGACCCCTTTTGAAATATTGGAACACTCAAGTGTGTCCCAAGAGGTTGCTAGACCCCTTGGGACACAATTGGGTGTTCCAATGTGTTCTCAGGGGTCAAAGAGGGACCTAAGTGGTCCTAGTACACCTTATCATAGTTGTAGGACCCCTTAGGACCCTCTTTGACCCCCAGGGACATATTGGAAGACTCAAGTGTATCTCAAGGGGTCCAACAACCTCTTGGAACATACTTGAGTGTTCCAATGTGTTGAAAGGGGTCATGGGAACTTCCTAGGGGTCCTAACATGTGATAAGGTGTACTAGTACCACATAGGGATACATTACAACAATAAATTGTGTCTCAAGGGGTCCTACAACCACTTGGTACACACTTGAGTGTTCTAATGTGTTGACAATGGTCATGGGGATTTTCTAAGGGTCCTAACTTGTAATAAGGTGTACTAGGACCCCTTAGGTCCCTCTTTGACCCTCGGTAACACATTGGAACACTCAATTGTGTCCCAAGCAGTCCCTTGGAGCACACTTGAGTATTCCAATGTTTCAAAAAGGGTCATATGGTCTTTCTAGGGGTCCTAACACGTGAGAAGGTGTACTAGGACCCCTTAAGACCCTCTTTGACCACTAGTGACACATTGGAATACTCAAGTGTGTCCCAAGGGGTCCTACAACCTCTTGGGACACATTTGAGTGTTCCAATATTTCAAAATGGGTCATGGGGTCTTTCTAGGGGTCCTAACGCATGAGAAGGTGTACTAAGACCCCTTAGGATCCTCTTTGACTCATAGAAACACATTGGAACACTCAAGTGTGTCCCAGGTGGTCCTACGACATCTTGGGACACATTTGAGTGTTCCAATGTGTCAAAAAGGGTCATGGGGTCTTCCTATGGGTCCTAACACATGAGAATGTGTACTAGGACCCCTTAGATTCCTCTTTGACCCTTTTGACACATTAGAATACTCAATTGTGTCCCAAAGGGTCCTACGACCTCTTGGAACTATTAGACACCTAGATTTGCACCATTCATCCAAGCTCTCGTAGTCTTGGTAATCTAGTGTAACATGGGAATCATCTCAAGGTTGTGGGCCCTTTTGATAACTAAGATGAGACCTCTAGATTCTAGGGAGTTTTCTCTTGATATGTCACCCAAATTTGCTTCTTAACAGGAAAATAAATTTTTGAGGGAAAAGGATAGAAGGAATGCGCGAAAGGGAAATGACTGAAAACAAATTATCCTACTAGGTGATACACCAAAGGTGACCTAAATCATAATACATTGACTAATCCTAGGATGAAAACCTTGGAACCAAAAGAACACAACTTCCTAGATAGGATTGCATAAATATTTCATAGAGAGGCCCGAGACAAACAGAGGCTATTTAGGGAAAGAAGTAATTTCACAAACAATAGTGTATTTATTATAGGTAGACACAAACTATGACCTGCAAACAGACATCCAATTTTGAGGAATGAGACAAAATGACAGTGGACTATAGAATATCCACAAACTCATCTAAATCAAATCATCCTCAGTAGTACACACTATTGCAAAAGAAAGAGGGCCCAAAGACTCCAATATCTCACTAGAAATCACTCAATATATTCTAATTTAGTAAGAGAGATTTAGATGAGGAAGCCTAGGGACATAAAAGATGTCACAAAAAGCCTCTGCAATATCTAAACATCAATGAAAGATTACAAACTAAAGAAATCAGAGGGCAGAAATAATGCCACGAATAATTTATAAGTCAGGAAAACTCTGAGCTCTAAAGCTCTCAAAACTGATATATAAACTCCCTAGCACGCAGGCTTGGAGTCCCCAAAAAATGATTAGGGCTACATTATAATATGTTTCTCTTTGAATAATAGAAACCCTAACTGTCCAATCTATTAGAAGAAATCTAGAATCATATACTGAAGATCAGATCTATTTTTGAAAAGTAGCTTTCTATAAATGAAAATCTCTGGAAAAGGTCGATGGATTTGATATGAAAGAAGACTAGTCAAAAATACATGGAATGAGGTCTTAATTAGGAAACCTATCTTAGGTCAAATTGACCATACTATTTATAGAGAACATCACCAGAAATCAGATTGCCCCTTTTGAAAAGCTGACTCAACTCCTTACTCCTCTTGAAGGGTCACCCCTTATCCGTCTAATCCTCTGCCAATCGACTCTGCCATAACTGTTAGAATATGATCTGCAAGGATATTTGAATTTTTAAATATTTCTATGACAACGATCACAGTTGGCACAAATATCTGCATCGATGGCTGAGATCAAAATCTAATTTTACTTTTAAATGTAGCCATAGATGACTTTACTCTACTCGGGCTTCGTATTATAATCCTAGGTCACCTTTCCTTCCCTATCACTGAATCTCTCAAATTTCCCCTTTAACCTCAGTTATATCGCAAGACTCACTGATAATACAGTCTCACAATCTCCTTATCTTTTTATTAACTCTGCATCCTTTCTGAGACCTAGCGAAAAAGGTGATATCATAGTCACAAAACAAAATGGAATATCTTGTCATGGTTACAAGACTTGGAGACTGAAGGAGTGTGAAACATGGGCCCATGAAGAAACGTGTTCCCCTGTCACTTATTTACCATTTCCTTGTCACCACTATCGCCTATATCAGCACTGACCTTACTTAACTCACTTTTAACCACGGAGAAAATGGAGAGTTGATGACTGGGTAATTTCAAAGTCTCATAAAGGATTCTTACCCCTGCAGTTAATTACGAGACCTCCCGAATGAAAAGGAATTAACCTTATCCTACTTTCAGCAATACATAAAAGTCATGTACTCACTAAGTGACAAACAACATCAACGGAGTGCACACCATCGGTAAAAGCAAAGAGGAACAGTCATAGTGTTACCCGATGATAGGAAGCAATGTGTTTCCCAAAAAATAAAAAGCACAGAATGCCCAACAAGCAAAGAAAAGAGTAACCCGATGGAAGAAAATATAGTGTTTCCCAAGATCACAAAGCTAACTAGAGTCTCACCGATGGAACTGTCAGTTGTCACCGACAACTAACTGCAAAGGTGACCGATGGAACATAGAGTTCAAAAAATGACAAAATATCTAGCTGCCAGAGCTAAATAAGGACTTAACTGGTTGTCTACTTTATTTTATTCAAACAAAGATAAGTGATTTATTTAAAGCTGATTTGTACAGTTGGCAAGAAGATATTTGCAAGACAAATCAAGAGTTATGCTTTAAATCTAATTGGCTGGATTGTTTTTCATGCCAAGAACCAAGAATCAAGAAATAATGAATATCATGTCTATATAAGAGACAAGCTTAATTCATTTTTGCAATGCATGAAAAGGGGATTAAGGGGAATAAATAGAAAGAGGATGCTGAAGAGAAACTGATGAAGAATAACTTCATACAGTCCTGATTAATCAAGCTAAAGCAGAGCTAAGGAATTATGCAGACACCGACGAACAGTGAGCACAACATCACAGAGCAGAAAGTGTGGAGCAGAAAGAATTGAATTGATTCATTGATTAGAGAGGTAATGTACTTAAAAAGATCTGAAAATCTGCAATTCAAAGTTACATTAGAAACATGTCATAATGTTTTAGTTTAACCATTGAAGCATCAAGTCTCTTAACAGAGCAGGACTTAACAGTCTTCTATATATTGAGGTACATCTCAAGGAGTGCCAAAAAGGTTGATTCATGAATGTAGCATTGGATATGCCTGATGCCTATTTTCGGTCTAAGAGAGAGGCTGATTCAAGGATGGCAGCATTAGATTCCCGATACTAAGTGACAACCTCTATGTATAAAATTTACTAACAAGGTCACACCTAACAAAGTGTTTATAAACTTTAACAAGGTTGGCTCTTAACAGGGCTCACTTTAGAAGAGTGAAAATTTGGGGTACCGGTCCCAGTGGTTTTTCCCTTAACAGGGTTTCCACATTAAAATCCATGTGTTATGTGTGTATGATTCATTTCTTTACTGTTTTATATCTTACATAATTCATTCTGGATATATCGGTATACTCTGCATATTTACTGTATTTCGGTAAATAGATGACTGCTTATCGATAAACATTAAGAAGAAGGTTTAATAGATCAATCTGACAAGTAGTAAATTGATATAAGTTATTCAAGGCATTCATCTTGGAGGACAGAAGATAACTTGAGAAATAATTAGTGGTTATAAGAGTTGAAGGGTTGATTTAAGGATTAATTTTTGAGGCCACTAATTCACCCCCCCTCAGTTATTACTAACACATTCATTAACACATAAAATTCATTCACACACAACTTTCATGAATAATTCATTAACACATCATTCATCAGCATTTACTAGTAGTAAAAAATAACATTCATTAAGACAAGGTTCTTTCATTAGCAAAAAATGTTAATCACAATCATTTCTTTTTTGGTTTCGTGTTTGTTTTTTTAGCTAAACGGTTAAGTGGAGCCTCAAATCCTCGTCATTCCCCTCCTCTACTAAATATGATCTTAAGACACGTCTCCTCATCATGTGTTCAGGGAGACTATGCTAATGCGCCAAAGGCGGGTCCGCTACAATAACAACTATATGGGTTAAATTCACACCATTTTATATTAGTGTTACAAGTATTTCATTAATTACAAGAACTATAAATCAAAAAAGAAATTTAAAATAAAAAAACATAGATTTTCTTTACCCGACTGTGGCACATCATCTACAAAAATTTTTGTGTCATCCCCAAAGTCAACATGGTGATCACTTCAAACATCCTCCACTCATTCAGCACGACGTTCTATATGCTCTAAAATATACACAAAAAGGTTACACCAATTTCAATTTTAGATGTTAAATTGTATTAATAATTACATAATTAATTTTCAATAACAAATGAACACCTCCATCGACAGTGCAATCCACATTAGGGCCTTCGTCATGCGACATAGGTTCTATGTTAGGATTATGAGGCTGCATTGCAATGCCATGCACATTGCTATCATTGTTTGCTTTTAAAAAACAAAAATAAGTTAATTTATGTTCAAAATTAAAATCAAATAGATTGTTTCTCAAGTATTCAATTTCAAATATTTTTCATCTGGCATATTTACCTGCTCAACCAATGCACTATGAGACTCTTGGGTTGGGCCAGTGGAAGCTTGGCATAGGTGTTCAGCAACGGCCTGATAGCCTTCCTTGAAGGCAATATTTTTGTGATCTTTGGTGGCCTCTACATTAAAATTTGAGCCCTGCATTTTTTGATTAAAAACAATTATTTACAATTTATAAAAATTTAGATCCGTAATTTCATTTAGTGCTACTTACTATTCATGCTTGAATTTTTGAATAACCACCAGAGCCAAGTTTGTGCAGACCAATATTTTGTAGTTTGGCCTATGTATCCTTTGATGTGTCCTACAACCTATGAAGAGTTTGAAATATTTTAGATTATATAGATATAAAGAACACTAATTAGTGCCTAATTACATTCTTCTAGTAGTTAATACTATCACATAACTTCTTTTCTCATTTGGTGGTGCAATTCCTCTTTGAGTATCCTCTTTCTCCTTTGCATCCAAAATGAATTCATTCTAATGCCTCACTGAAATAAAGGGAGGATGCTCATACTTTGGGTTGTGGACAAGGCTCCTTCTATATGTGTCCCTCATAGTATTAAGATGTTTGGTAGCTTTTTCTAAAAAAAATTCTCCTCAAAAATGTTATTACCAAAATCATGCTGTAAATATTTTATGAGCTGTTCTTTTAATTAATTTTCTTGTAAGTTACACCTTTTAAGAAAAAAGCACAAAATTGTTAGATAGAAAAATTAACTAAAGTTGCGTATCGTGAATATAGTAAAAGAAATGGAATGAAAGGAAAAATATTGTACTGATTAATGATATGAAATAAAAATAGTGGGATAGGGTGGGCCCAAATATATTTAATGTCAAGTCATGAAGCACTTTATAAAAAGAATCGTTCTCTGGAAAAATGTCATGTGATCATCAATCTAAAACTTGTTATGATAAGTAAATTACAATTACAATATGAATAGAAATAATTTTAAAGTACCTGGAAGCTTAGAACATTTTAAAGGCATCAATTCTTTATCGTCTATCAAAAATGATGTCTACATAACTCCTGTACTAGAAACATCAGTAGATCCAAGAAACGGTGGTGAATTATCACCAATACAGGTTCTCTGATTTGTATTTGGTGTAGCATTCATCGATGTATCTCCTACTGCAAAAAATTAATCCACTATGAGATGCACCCAAGATTAAAGTACAAATTATCAAATCATAATTAATACAAAACCAAATATAACAAAACAAGGATTTACCAGGCATAGACCATGAAGGCATTGATGTTTGCATGCTCCTTGTTGCCGACATTGCACTCGACTCTCTCAGATGGCCGGTCCTTCTAGGAGGAGTCACCAAGCTCACTTGATGACCTGAACAATACATTGTTAGCAAATACATTTTGAAATAATAAGAGTAAGAGTAGCTTTCAATATTGTTTGAATGAATATTTTCTTAGAAATTTTGAATTAGTTGTAACTGTACCTTTTCCTATAGTTGTATTTACGATATCAGTAAGTCCAATGAAAAATGTACACTTCTAATCAGTAAGACCAATGAATTTTTTGAATGTTCTAAAGAAAAAATTCCTATTAACTTGTTAGGTTAAGGATTATTTTACCTCAGGTGGGAGTTCTACTAGTACTGACATCACCGCGATGTCCATGACTAGATACTTGACCAACCAAAAAATCCTGTAGCAAGAACACATACATATTTTAGCTCATGACATAAAAGAGTATAAAATATAACCCTTTATTGAAATTTTTTATAAATATAGATTCATTATTGTATAATTGATAAAGATGTGCTTGCGACATCAATTCCTATGTCCTCATCACCATATCCTTGGTTGGATTGGATCATCGAAAAATTTCATAATTTCTTTAGAGACTATTTTTAATTTTTTCTTCACCATATTTAAAGGGTTAAGGAAATCTGGGAGCTCATCCATATCTACATGAGCTATTTCCTCTATTGTTGCAGGTAATTTTCTACTATCCTAAACATCAATTTGTGACAGGAATATCAGTAAAACTATCAGAATAACTCTAAAACCCTAAATAAAAGAACATAATAATATAACATTTTTCAAGTATCTAATTTGTACAATTACAATAAGGTTTACCTTTTCTGAAGAATGGGTGAGTGGAGCATCCCCACGGCCTCTATCATGTGGGGGATCCATGTCGTCCTATGACAAAGATTAAATATTAAATCTTTAGTGAACTGAAAGCAATAGACTTAGCAAAAAAAACTTATTAATAAAATGGTATATTGGAGTCATAAACTTGAGGTTAGTTTAAATGGTATATAATACTTACCCCCCCCATGATAGTAACTTTTCTTTTATCCATGTGTTTCAAATGGTTATTTATTATCACTTCTTCCCCTACACTTAATTGATTTTATTGCACATACAAAAACACGATTCCCCTCACGCGCTTCAAATATGCAATTGGGTTGCTTAATAGTAGTCATAGGTCGCGTACTATTTATAAAACTTGTAATATTCCCTGTTATTTTTGGTCTCCCTCAATGTACATAGAAAATATTTTACTTTGACCGTTTTCTTTCCATTGTATATAATTTGCTGACAGTGCATACCTACACATAATTTTTTTATATTGAGCAATCCACATCGAATCATGACAATTGTAACAAGATTTGACAAACTCCATCAATTCAACAACTTTTTTGTAACATACCTTTATCTCATAATGGAAAATAGGCCCAAACCATGTAATGAGGATGGAGCTATGTGATATATCCTCTCATTAACACAAAAATCAGTGTTAATTGGAGGTAGCTCCTTGGGAACCCATTATTTCTAAAGATGTGTGTACCAAAAGGGCACCTTGATGTCGCCTTTGGTCTCATCATCATAAGAACATGACCCCCCTTTAGCAAGGAAAAATTGCATGTGTTTATTTATTTTTTTCTAATCTTTTGACCTCTAGTTGATCTCCCTATTTTAGTCATACTACATGTTGAACTTTCATCTACCATTCCCGCATTTCCCTCATTTGAGTAAGATAGATCTGACAAGTACCTTTTTGGTGGTTCCCGCAATCCATCAAATGAGATATATGACTACCCTTTGTTAACTATAGGGAAATTATGACTAAAAAAGATGAAAAAAGATGACATATATGGCATACCTTAACATACATGTGATTGCTATGTTGGATAAACCATTCATAACCTTCAATTTCACCAACAACAATACAATGACAAGAAGGGTTGTTTAGGAGCCTTCGTATAGGGGCTCGTATGCTTTATCAAGTATAGGTACATCAAGGTCATCTTCATCATCATCATCATCATCATCATCATCATCATCATCAGTTGCGCCAGTGCCATCATCTTGATCATCATGATCTTCTTCCATGGGATAGTTACCTTCTACTTCGATATTCACACCTCCATGTTCCCTCATTTGGAAATCCACATTCTCTAGATTTTCATGGTCCATAACATGAAACATAGGGTAGTTGAACTTTATCAAAATGATGACCTTAAATTAACCATGACCATGATGTCATCATCAATCCATTTCTTATGTATATAAATTGTTCAAATAATATATTGAAAAACATTCCAATGGATAAAATTTGTTTCCCCCTTCAATGTGACCATGCTTCCTACAATGTTCCTCAATTTTTTTGATTAGATATCTTTGAGTCTTTAAACCCTTGCAAATATTGCAGGGACAATAACATTTTCCATCGCCTTTTCTTTTAAAGTTAGACCACAATCTAGCAATCGTCTCATTATTTTGTTTTGGGTTGATATTGTTAGACATGGTATTTCTTGAATGGAATGACTCGTTACTTGTACATTGACTAGAATTTTGGTGGAAGAAGGATGATTTGTTTGCAACCTGCAGATACAGACACTGAACAACCATTTTCTCAACTCTAATTTTCTCAACACAAAGGGATATTTATAATAGCCATAGAAACCTGATTATTTTTAAATGGAATACACCAAGGAGTACCATCAGAAATATTGACCATTTACATTCCTGAATAGTAAACCTAAATCAGATAGCTCATTTTTTATCAGCGTGTGTAGTCTCTGTGTATATGAAAAATGAATGAAATTCAAGGCCTAATTTATCAAGAGAAACAAATGATGCAAAACCCCACAATCAAAAACATGAAACCTAATAAAAAAAACTGCAAAACTTGATTGGGACAATGGAATTTACAAAGTAAGGAAAGGTGAGAGGATCAATCAAATAATCAAAAAAAGAAACACGCTTTGTCAACAATGTTGAAAATCCTGTCACCAAGCATAGACATAGGAAATAAAAAATGGACAAAAGGCAAGAAATAAGAAAAATTATTATGAAATATTCATGTTCATCACTTGTGCATATACCTTCTCTAGTCAAATTCAAGGCCTAATTTATCAAGAACAACAAACAATGCGGAACCCCAATATCAAAAGCATGAAACCTAATAAAGAACAATGCAAAAATTGATTGGGACAATGGAATTTAAAAAGTAAGGAAAGGTGAGAGAATCAATCAAATAAAAAAAAAAAGAAACACGCTTTGTCAACAATGTTCAAAATCCTGTCACCAAGCAGAGACATAGGAAATGAAAAAGGGACAAAAGACAAGAAATAAGAAAAATCATTAGAACTATAGAAAAATCATTAAGACTATAGAAAATCAAGTTCTAGAAATGGATGTTTCTGATGCTTTTCCATTACAAAAATTGTGCATTCATCATTTGGTACTTCTTGGTGTATTCCATTTAGATATGTTCAAAAATTTTCCAGTAATGATTTGGGGAATGCAACCATGTAAAACACAAACTATTATTATTATTGTTATGAGAAGAGGTCAAAAGTAAATTCAACTAGTTTATGCATAAAAGGACATATGTTTAATATACATGAATTGAATTATGTTAACTTAATTCATTCAATAATAAAAACCACCCACTCTACACCATTGAAAACATCTTCAATTTCCCTCAGTAAGTCAGTGGAATCACCCAAGCAAGTTAAACAACTCAATAACCAGTCAGAAAGACCTACTAGGGTTAGTAGGTGAATTAGTGTTCAGAGTATTGTGAGTGTTTTGGTATCAAAGTGATTTTTGATTCCTCACCTAGACAAATCAAATAGTGTGTTCAAATCCATAGATTGGATCAATAACCTCACTAGTGAAGGGTTTCACAACTTACCAAGAATTAGAGAAGTGTTCCTAGCTGATGTAGCACTAGTCTTGCTTCCTCCTAGACCTCCTCTAGGGTCTTCTAGGTCACTCTATTGACCTACTAGGGTTCTTCCACAATCCCTATTCTCCTTAGGATTCTTATCACAAGATCCTAATCCATTCAACTAGTGAACACCTTTATGTAGAACAAAACACTTCCAAACTCCCTTCTAGACCTAAATTGGTCTTTCTTACTCCATCTACACAATCTCATCCAAATGGATCCCAAACACTCCCATATGGAAAGGTAGTCTCCAATATTTTTAATTGAACCAATTTCAATGTCCATAAATTACTTTGGAAGTGAAACCCTAAACGAGTTCCAAGTTCCAAGTCAATCTCTCCCAAAATAGGGCTACTAGCTTTAGGCCTAATTAGGCTCCTTTTCTACAATAAATCTTAAAACCTTCAAACAAGTATCAAAATAAAATCCACATCTTGATACCCTTTATCAATAAACTAAGGATTTTCTAGGTCTTGGATCTTAGAGGTGTTCGTATAGTACCTCCTACATTCATGCCTAAAACTTAGGGTTTTAGGTCTTTACCACTCTCTTCTCAAGAAATGAATTTCATTGGCTAGTAAATTAGCTTTCCCAAACTCATCCTCTGAGTTAGGGTTCCTTTTCTAACTCTACTACCTTCTCACATTCACTAATTGAAGCTATGAATTTTTTCAATTGTTCAAGAAAGCTCTGCAATCACTTGTGATCCCTAGCCATGCCACTCTGACTCGCCTAGGGAATCACCTTAAAAATGGCTTCCATAACTTACTGGGCCCCTCCTTTACTATACACAATGTACTTGGAATCACCTTCCATAATCCAAGAGCTCGTGCAAGTTTGATGGTGGAAAATGGATCTATGACCCCATTTGTTCACAGTGCCCAATTCAAGACATTGACAGCCCAGAAAACAAAAGAATTTAAACAAGCAACTAAAAATATTGAATTTAACAAACTAACACAAAAATAAATATTATATCAACCTGAATTAATCAAATAAATTCTTACAAAATTTACTTCAATCCATTAAACAATTTGATCTTTACAAAACACCAAAACTGTAACTGTATATTCAATTCACAGTCCGTACATAATATGACTTCAAAATGCCCACACTTCCATAAGCTTAAGGATGGTCTTAAATAGTTGAACAAGGCACTATAAAAATGATTTCAGACAGTTAGGGAACTAAATTCTTCGAAGTTGCATTCTTGTCATAAATGTTCTCAATGTTGTCAATGAAAACATTGACAACTTTTGCAACTTTCTGGATATGCTATCCAAACTTGGTCTAAACTTGTCCAAACTTGTCCAAACCACTAATTAGGGTGAAATAACATCAAATAGGACCTCTATCCCTTTTTTTGACTCATTTGATAATCAAATACCCAAAACCCCCTATTGGACCTAAATGGACACAAACGTCTCAAATGACCTAACAAGACATCCTCCTACTTAGCACTCTATGTACTAGGACTCTCAGTCCTTTTATTTGCCTAGTGGTTTGGCAAGAACCAACACAATCCAAAACATAGAAGAAGCCCTAGGTTACATTGTATCACCTATCCCACCTAGGTGCTCCTGCACCACTAGCCCTTAAACCTAAGAGGGTGTTTGAAGACTTAGAGTGGGTGAGACCAAGTTGAAGAAGTGTCTTAACATCTTTCTATTTTGACATTTTCTTGTTGAAAGATTAGTGTAATGTCCCTTGATAGGTTGGACATAATTATTACATATATAATTCAAACTTACATTGTATGTCCGAAGAACACAATAATTCAATTAAAAATATTCATAAATAGGAAGTAACATTAGTTCCTGTATATCCTATCATATTACTATTTGGCTTAATGAATGGAAGGTGTAGGTCTTATCCAAGTTGCCTAGAGACCAGAAAATGGACTCCCTCAAATATTACAGGTCCAAGTCTATATCATGAAGGCTTACGGAACGTTGACCCCTACCCTCTATTGGGATAAGATCCATTGCTTGGATTTATACAAGACCCTCCTTGGTAACACTTTAGTCCCTTCCTCTTCAGGTACTAAATAATAAAAAATCTAAACATGGACAAATATGCTTATGACTCCATAATTATATATATA
>MU227321.1:349139-378685 GCA_018584345.1 Thuja plicata | reverse complement strand
TTACTTCAGAAAAGAGAGCCCTAAGTTTGATGGAGAAAATTATCTGGATTGGAAAAACAAAATGATAACACATCTACAGTGTGTTGGTTTTGACATCTTTGAGATAGCCACACAAGAAGTTGTTATTGCCTCTTTAAAAGACCTATCAAGAGATGATGGTAATAGTAAATAGAAGGATACATTCATAGCTAATGTAGTTGCCAAAGAAGCCCTTATAAGTGCACTATCTAACAGTAAATTCTCTGAGATCAATAAATTAGACAAGGCCTACACAATATGGAAGTATTTAGAAGACATGTTTGAAGGAGATTTTCAAGAAAAGAATGCACACAGGAAGACATGGAAAAAGAAATACAATAGTCTTAAGATGTTACCTAAAGAGAACATTATAGTCTACAATCAGAGGATAAATGAAGCAGTTTCTGGAATCAGAAAGAATGGTGGAGAAATATCAGAAGAAGATATAATGGACAAGCTGTTGACTACTTTAACATTAGACTATGAGAACAAGATCAGTATTTTAGAAGAAACCATTCAATTTTCACAAGACTTCAAGAGAGAGACTTTGATCAGTAAAATCTCTGCATTTGAGATATCAAGATTGAAGACTGAACCAAAAGGTGAAACAACCTTCAAAGCTTCAGTTCATGGCAAGAAATCTCATATCTCCAGCAATAACGAGAAAGAAGAAGTTGATGAAGAACTAGAAGAAATAATTTCTATGATTGCTAAAAGAAAAAAGAAAGGAAAAGGGAAATATGAAGGACAAATTCCATTAAAATGATTTTCATGCAACAAGATTGGTCTCTTTGCATCCAAGTGTCCTACAAGAGTAAAGAAATGCAGATCTGATTAAAAACCTAAATACAGGAAGGAATGCTATCATGCTGAAGAAGGTGTAACTGATGAAGATTCAGGAGAAGATGAAATTGGATTCGTTGCCCTTAAAGACATGGAAAAATTGCTTGAGCATATGGACATTGAAGATAAAAATGAAACATAGGAGTTAGCCCTAATTTCCAAAGCAAACATTAGAACTGATTGGATCATTGATAGTGGATTCTCTCATCACAAGACAGGTGATAGAGACAAATTTGTTCATCTAGACAAGTACAAATGACAGGTGATAGAGACAGATTTGTTCATCTAGACAAGTACAAAGGTGGTATAGTGTTGATGGATTACATCACAATTTACTAAGTGTTGGATAGATACTTGACAAAGGTTGTCATTTGGAATTCAAAGACAAAAAATGCATTATTAGCAACAAAGAAGGAGACATGATTACATTATTAGCTCCAAAAAAAAAGGTAAAGTTTTCCAACTCAATTCTAATGTAAGTTGTTTTTTTGAAAAAGTGGATGACAGTTGGTTATGGCACAAGAGACTCTGTCATATCAATTTTGATAATATAGTAAAGATAAGCAATGTCAAGGAAGTTAGAGATCTTCCAAGTATTGCAAGACCAGCTAACACAATATGCAGGGAATATGTTATGGGAAAACATGTAAGGAGTTCTTTTAGAAGCAAGTAGAACTCAGCTGAAAATAAGTTAGACCTAGTGCATACAGCTTTATGTGGTCCTACTCAAACTAGGTCATATTACGGAGAAAGGTATTTAATTTTGTTTATTGATGATTTTTCAAGAATGATGTGGGTTGCATTCTTAAAAGAGAAGTCTGAAACCTTTGAGAAGTTCAAAATATTCAAAGCCAAAGTGGAGAATGAATATGGATTAAAAATAAAGTGTTTGAGATCAGATAGAGGAGGAGAATTCACCTCTGACCAGTTTTATGACTATTGTGAAGAACATTGAATTGAAAGATAGTTGACTGCACCCAGAACCCTACAACAGAATGGGATAGTAGAAAGAAGGAACAAGATCATACTTGATACATAGCACACTATGATGATTGAAGGAAAAGTTGCACACACCTATTGGAGAGATGCAGTTAATACAACAGTCTATACTATCAATAGAACACAACTAAGGCTAGGCATGGATAAGACACCTTATGAACTTTGGTTTGGTAATGTACCTACAGTAAAATACTTTAGAATATTTGTGGTGTAGGAGCACCTCTATGAGGGCCCTCACCTTCAAAGTTTGGTGTGTCTTACATTTGGTTTGAAGTATGTAATTAAATAAGGGCCACACGGTGTTTGCCTCATTTTTTTTTTGTTGTGTCTAGGCATGGACTAAGTCCTAGAAGCTCAGTTTCTAATCTTTCTAGTTTGATTGTCTGCATACTATCCAAGGAATGCAATGCACTTAGAGTGTGTGGATTGGGGTTGATAATCCTAGGATGGTGTTTGTTTATAAGCACAAGTGTGCTTTAGAAATTTTTTGTATGAAAAAAAACCAAAGTTCCTACAAGAGGAAGCCAGAGTTCCTGTAGAAACTAAAAGTTGCAAGTCTTATATGACTAAAAAGATATAAGCCCCAAACCCTACACACACTTGGGAAAAAGTATATTTAATTTTTGGAAAACCCTAATCCCGAGGTTGGATGTCAGTTTGTACGGCTACAGTAAGCCATGAGAAAAAAAACACAGTTTGGAGCATGAAATTGCTGGTTTTAGCTTTGTTTTATTGTAAATACTAAAAAATTCTTGGATTTTCTGTGTGTTACTTTGTTACTAGTGTTATTTCATCTTTTTTATGCATTAGAATAGTTTCTTTAAGCTTTTATTGTGCTGGTTTTGTATATATTTTTCTGTAACTAGCTTGCTGCCAGTTTGGAGTGAGCTGTGTAAATGGGCCTGTATCTTTAGTTTCCACCGTGGCCAAGCCATGAAACTCTGGAATCATAAAGTACAGACCCTTACCTGTAACATAATGCAAGCAAGGCCCTAGAGCAAGTGGATAAGCTGCAGTTTGAGGAGGCCCTAGGCGAGCTAGAGCAAAGCCCGACTAGGAGCACTCAGTAAAGAAATGCGTGACAAGAGAGAAGGACAAGGTTTCAAGACCTATCCTCTTAACAAGTTGTAGAGGGGTGTTAGAAGGTCTTATCTTGTGAATGAGTTGTGGAAGTTTTTTGTCTCACTTGGTCTTTGCACTGCCAGTTCAGGAAACCAAACAGTCCTAGAAACCTTATTAATTGGTACAAGCATAGAACGATCTCTTGGGCACTTGAGACCCTAAAAATATATTAGAGGGGGTCATTCTAAGCATATTTTTTTCAGACCAAGAATTTTTAAACTCTCAACAAAGGGTATCAAATTGCAAATTAAACCAGGTGGAGGGCTAGTTAAGCCTAGTCTAGTAACCTTAGTTTCCAAAGGAACTATCAAATCGGGTGTTTCCCAAACCTTCTCAATGCCATGGATAGGTGAAAACAGCCATAAAAAGTCCTTATAATCCAATAGAACTCTTTGTTTGAATGTGGAGCAGGTCAGGAGGAAAAAACACCCTTTTTGAGGCATAATGTGGGTTAGCGACAGGAAGCAAGGAATGACACGGTGATAGTTGGACTTGTTTAACTTGGTGGGATAGCTGGGAATATTAGGGGTTCTTGAATACATCAGATACCCTATAGATCATCCATAGGTGTCAGAGTAGACTGGAGGCCTTAGACAAGGTTTTGAGCATAGACTAGCTAGTCTATCCTAGCTTGTCCCATCAATTTGGCAGCAAGTGCTACATCAAGAGAGATGATGGTGTTGGTAAGTTTTATGCTAGCAGAGATGAAGGTATTTTCCTTAGTTACTCTACTAAAATAAAAGCATATAGATGTTTCAATTTAATATTAAAGAAGATAATTGAAAGTAATCATGTAAACATTGATGAGAAGTTCATGGTTCAAGAAAGGTACTATGAATATGCACCTATGATTGAGGATGAACCCAGGCCTAGCAGTAAAGACACTGTTATTGAAGAAATGTTTGATTGCATTGATGTTTCATATAATGAACTTGAATCACAAATTGCAGATGAGGATATCACACCAAAAGTTTCAAAGTTCACATCTAGGTATCATTCAAAAGATGATATCATTGAAGATCAGAGCGGCAGTGTTTTGACTAGATCAAAAGCAAAAAGGTTAACATTGGATGAAGAGGTATGTTTACTTTCATATATTGAACCTTTAAATGTTGAAGATGCTTGCAAGGATTTTGATTGGAAGAAAGCAATGGAAGAAGAATTAGATCAAATAATAAAAAATGATACATGGGAATTGGTCCCTAGACCCAGTGACAAAAATGTGATTGGAACAAGTGGGTATTCAAGAACAAGATGAATGAAGATGGTAAAGTAGTTAGAAACAAAGCAAGACTAGTGTGTAAAGGATATGCGCAGAGGGAAGGGATAGATTACACTAACAAATTCACCCCAGTGAGAAGATTAGAAGCCATTAAGTTATTCTTGGCTTATGCAACATACAAGGATTTTAAAGTATATCAAATGGATGTTAATTCAGCTTTTCTGAATGGTGACTTGAAGGAAGAAGTATACATAGAACAGCCTAAAGGATTCAATCTATTAGATAATCCAGATATGGTATGCAGATTGAAGAAAACACTCTATGGATTTAAACAGGCCCCAAGAGCTTGGTATGAGAGACTAGATGGTTATCTTACCAAGATTGGATTTAAGAAAGGAGCAACAAATTGTAACCTATCCATAAGAGAGACACTTGATGGACTACTACTTGTTTCCATATTTGTTGATGACATTATCTTTGGAGGTAATGACAAGCTTAGTTCAGAATTTGAAAAAGAAATGCAAAATGAATTTGAAATGAGCATGATTGGTCCTATAAAATATTTTTTGGGATTAAACGTAAAGCAGACAGATAAAGGAATATTCATAAATCAGTCCAAATATGTGAGGGAAATATTGAAGACCTTCAAGATGGAAGACTGTTAGCCAGTATGCACTCCTATGATAACTGGAAGCAAGCTTTCTAAAGAATATGATTCCACTGTAGTTGACAAGACATTATATAAGTCTATGATTGGAAAACTTATATACCTTACTCAATCTAGACTAGACATAACTAATGCAATTGTCATTGTTGGAAGATTTGCAGCTAAACCAAAATAGAATCACCTAATGACACTAAAGAGAATATTCAAATATCTAAAGGGAACTATAGACTATTGTTTATGGTATCCTACATCAAAGAATGTACAACTTCATGTGTATATAGATGAAGATTGGGCAGGTTGTCTTGATGATAGGAAGAGTACTTCTAGAGGAGCAGTATTTCTTGGAGATAGGTTGGTTTCTTGGGTAAGAAAGAAGTAGAATTGTATCTCTCAGTCGATAGCAGAAGCTGAATATGTTGTAGCAGCATTGAATTATTCAACAATGGTTTGGATCAAACAAATGGTTAAAGATTTTGGTATACATGTTGACTATCCTATTTTTATTCACTATGATAAAACCAGTACTATCAACATGTCCCAGAACCCTGTGATGCATGCAAAGACAAAACACATTGAGATTAAATACCATTTTCTTTGAGAAAAAGCTGCAGATAATGAAGTAAAATTGGACTATGTGAGCACCAAAGAACAGTTGGCAGATATTTTCACAAAGCCTTTATCAAAGGAAACTTTTGAGTATCTCAGGGAGAAGTTGGGATTAATTACCTCTCCTAAGTTTGATTAGATAAAGCAGCAAGAACATCGGTCATTAAGTGACTGATGAATGGTTGACTACTCTACTTCTGGAGCAGTACCTATGCTTAATTGTTTATAGCACCCTTTTCCATTGATGTCAAAGGGGGAGTATATAGAAAGGGGGAGCATATACTCCAGGGGAGTATAAACACAGACAGAGGAGCTATAGCAGTGTAGAGAAATCTTTGATGAGGATATTGAGAAGATTGTAAAAAGAAAGAAGACACCATGTGTTGGAGATGTTTTTAATGTCATATGTTTCCATCAATGTCAAAGGGGGAAATTTTTTGAGATTTACTTTTGGTAGCTGGTTGATTGTATGTTTGCCATTGATGACAACATATAATATATAGTAGTGTTCTATATGTACTTATCAGAATGATGTTGCAAGCAATTGTTATTTTGTCATTGGTGTCAAACCTTAACTTGTGAGACTATTGTTACCTGTTTGAGTACCATATCTATTGTTGATGGAGAAGATTTAACAAGAAGACCAAGTGAATGGTTGAGTTAAGGAAAATAAAAGGGTACTTGATTAGTTGGCACTCTGGCAAACCAATTAGTTGTTTATCTTTCAAAGACAGTTTTTCTGGTTGTTCTGTGCCGAGCAAGTTTTGGCTTGTCCCGAGCAAAGTTTCTTGTACTGAGAAAAGTTGCTTGTGATGAGCAAAGTTGTTCAATGCCAAGCACCACTGAAATTGCTGAGTGAAAATAGTGATGTTGGCAGACTTACAGTTAATGGTTTAATGATGAGATTTGAGATCTCTGGCCGACTTAGTTGATTTTATTGGGATATGTAATGTTAATTAAAGATTGGTCCACATAATTTTATGTATGGGTAACTGTAATTAATGCATGGTTTCAAGATTTAATTAGAGACTACTTTGGAGAAGTAAATTTAATGCAAAGATGGGATGATCCGTTGGATGTGACCTAACCTAAGATCTACGATCTTGTTTAAGCGGCAAAAGATTTATCTGACCTAAAACATAGTGGTATATGATAACCTCAAGGGGTTATTCATTTAGTATGCTAAAGGGTGCTACTGAATGTGGAAGTACATGTGTGTATGCAAGAGGATCGCATGGTTGATTTACTATTTGGCATAATCTAGCAGAGAAGGCTGAATACAGAAGCATAGAGTTGCATGTGTGATTTCTTGATAGATTTCCAAGCAGATAAGAAGGTTGAGATGAAAATGTAGGCTATCTAGTAAGTTAACATCAAAGCTATAATTGGATCTGAATTTGCAAAGTAAGTTGTATGTATTAGATTACAACTGCTAATTACCTTCTAACCATTGTATCAGTTAAATCCTTTAACAAGGTTGACCTAATAGTCATTTGTATAAATCCTCTAACAAGGTGGCATTAAGGTGGAATGTTCTAAGTCCTCTAACAAGGCCACTCTTTATAGGGTGATTAAATCCTTTAACCAGGTCACACCTAGCAGTGTGTTATTGTAACCTTTAACAGGGTTGACTCCTCACAGGGAATCACTTTAGAAGAGTGAAAACTTGGTAGCATGTTATTGGTGGTTTTTCCCATATTGGGTTTCCATGTTAAATAATTGTGTCAACTTGTATGAATTCCTATGGTTTGCTTTACTATTATGTTTTTACAAGCTAACTTCATTTGACAGTAAACTGCATGATTAAAGTTGTTGACTTATGCTAGTGCTGTCAAGTAGATCTAAAAATTAGAAAGTTTTATTTTACTACATCTAGACCTGAGGGTAACTGATTCACCTCTCCCCTCTCACTTATTCTAAATTCATTCTAACAATTGGTATCAGAGCTTTGGTCTCCTGAAAATAGTTTAAAGGAACTTGGAGCGAAAAGATCAAGATGTATAAGAAGGAGGTTCCTAAGTTGAACAAAGACAACTTCCCTGCATGGCAGAGTTTGATGAAATTGCATTTGGCTGGCATTGGAGATGATGCTAAGTGACTTATTGAAAATTACTATGTATCACCTACTGCTCCTCTCACAGTTGCTCAACTAAAAGAAAAGCAAGAACACAATCAAGCAATGTTGGAGATCACCTCCTCATTGAGCTATTCAGAGTTTGATGATATAAAGATTTGCACAAATGCAAAATAGCTCTGGGACAAACTTGCAACTGTCTATGGTGGAGACACTAATGTGTTGAGAGCTAAATCTAAAAGTCTAAGAGGTAAGTTTGATGAAATGAAAATGTCAATCAGTACCATGGTAGAGTGAAAGAAGTTGTAAATGCCATTAGAGGAGCTAGTGGAACAATTGATGAGAACACCATAATGAGCAAGGTAGTGAGAAATTTACTTCCTATATATGCTATTAGATTTTCTGCACCTCAAGAATTGAGATGTACTCCTAACAATAATACGAATCTAGAAAAATTGATAGGCAGACTCAGTGCATTTGAAATGTCAAATTATGATAACTATAATCCACAAGGGATTGATTATGCTTTTAGATCATAGCTGGTTCTTAATAAATCTAAGAAAGGAAAGAAACATGTGAGCAGTGACAGTGACACTTCTGATGATGATCTTGAAGAACTTGAAGCACTTATGGAAAAAAGACTATCCAGAGGAAAAGGAAAGTACAGATGTAAAATTCCTATTATTTGTTTCTCATGCAATAATGTTGGTCATATAGCTGCTAGATGTCCTGATAAGAATGAAAAAGATGAAAGAAGGGACAAACAAGGAATACAAAGACAAAAAGGATGACCGAGACTTCAGGAAATATAAGGACTACAAAGACAAAGGTAAGAAATCTTGTTATATTGTTGAAGAGACTTCTGACAATGACACTGATAATTATGATAGCAATGATATAGAAGTTGTTTATGTTGCAATGAAATAAGATTTTGATGATGATGAGAAAACTGTACTAATCTCTTATATGAGTAAAAATGATCATTGGATCATTGACAGTGGTTGTTCCCATCATATGACTGGTGAAAAAGATAAGTTTGAAACTCTAAACCAATGTAAAGGAGGATATGTAAAATTTGGTAATGATGCACCATGTCTTATCAAAGGTAAAGGATTGATTAACCTAATCGACAAAATCTGATTTGATGATGTGTATTGGGTTGATGATCTTAAATATAATTTGCTGAGTGTTGCATAGCTGAACACTTCTGGTTACAAAGTTGAATTCCATCACAGAAAAGAAAAGATCTATGATTCTACTAGAGAATTAGTTGGAAGTGGTGATTAGACTAAAGGTAACTTATTCTATCTAGATTTATCTAAAGAAAACATGTTTGTTTGCACAATACAATGATGTTTGGTTATGGAATAAGAGGTTGTGTCATGTGAACTTTGATAACTTGGTAAGCATAAGTAAATTGAAAAATGTTAGAGGGCTACCTAAGTTAATGAAACCTGAGAATGCTATGTGTAAACAATGTCAACTAGGAAAGATGATTAAGTCTAGTTTCAAGAGTAAAACACATATATTAGAGGAAATTATGGAATTGGTCCATACTGATCTCTATGGTCCCATTGGAGAAAGAAGCTATTGTGGTGCTAGATACTTTATCCTATTTGTTGATGATTATTCAAGGATGATGACTGTAATGTTTCTCAAAGAAAAATTTGATGCATTCCAGTTATTTAAATGGTACTTAGCTAACGTTGAAAAGCAAAGAGGCAAAAATTTGAAATGCTTAAGATCTGACAGAGGTGGAGAGTTTATTTTTAATGATTTTAATAGGTTCTGCAATGACCGAGTCATAAAGAGACAGATGTCCGCACCCATGACTCCTCCACAAAATGGTATTGCTGAACGAAGAAATAGATCTATCATGGACTGTGCTAGAACACTAATGATGGAGAAAAATGTTGCACAAAAATATTGGAAAGAAGCTGTAAGTATTGCAGTCTATACACTGAATAAAGTTCAAGTCAAGAAAGGTACAAATACTAAACCTTATGAACTTTGGTATGGTTATGCACCTAGTGTAAAGTATTTGGAAGAAAATGTTTTATACTAAAGAACAACAGAAATGGAAAACTAGATGCTAAAGGTGAAGAAGGCATATTCCTTGGTTATTCAACAAAAAGCAAAGCATACAAATGTTTGAATTCTACTACTAACAATATTGTTGAAAGTGCAAATGTAAGAATTGATAAGTTTGCAGAAAGAAATGAAGTTGAAAGTACACAAGAGCCTGAAAGCTATAGATCATTCACATATTTGGATGAGGAAGATTCTAATTCACTACCTAAGACTACCACTGAACAAAAACATGCACCTACCAAGTCACAGAGTGGAGTTGTCGAGCAACTAGAAGTGAATTCTAAGCTATCTGATGGAGATGCCAAGTCACATAATCAACCAGAACTGAATACAGACAATGAACCTAAAGTAAGGACTGAGCCTACTCTAGAAAAATATATGAGAAGGAATCACAATTCTGATCAAATCATTGGATCAAAGGATTCTGTTGTTATGACATGAAGTAAGTTGAAAAATGGCACATGTCTATTATGTGAATTTGAGCCCAAAATAGTAAAAGATGCTTTAGATAATGAAGATTGGATACACGCAATGAATGAGGAAATTGAACAAATTGAGAAGAACAAAAATTGGACACTCGTACCTAGGCCGAAGGACAAAAATGTAATTGGCACAAAGTGGGTATTCATGAATAAGCTGAATGAACATGGAGATGTGATAAGAAACAAAGCTAGATTGGTATGCAAGGGTTATGCACAGGGGGAAGGAATTGACTATGGTGAAACCTTCACCCCAGTTGCTAGATTGGAAGGTGTTAGAACCTTACTTGCATATGTAGCCTATAAAGGATTCAAAGTTTATTAGATGGATGTGAAATATGCATTTCTCAATGGAATCTTGGAAGAAGAAGTGTATATTGAGCAAGATGATGGATTTACAGACCCAAGAAAAAGGAATATGGTTTGCAAATTGCACAAGGCACTATATGGATTGAAGCAAGTGCTAGGAGCATGGTATGAGAGATTGCACAATTATCTGATCAAGATTGGATTTGCAAGAACCAATGATAAGAACAACCTATACTTAAAGATAGAGCAAAACAAAGGTACATTATTGGCTGAAATTTTTGTAGATGACATCATATTTAGTGGACAAGATGTGTTGTGTCAAAAATTTGCAACAGAGATGTAAACTGAGTTTGAGATGTCTATGTTTGGTGAAATAAAATTCTTTGTTGGTTTAAAAATTTATCAAATGAAGAATGGTACCTATATCACTCAATCTAAATATATCAAAGAGATACTAGAATTTTTTGGAATGGAAGAGTCCAAACCAGTAAGTACACCCATGGCTACTAGACAGAAGTTGACAAAAGATGATGACACAAAATAGGTGAACCAAACAATATACATATCAATGATTGGAAAAATATAGTATGTTGTACACAGTAGACCTGATAATTCCCTAGCTGTTGGAATTATTGCAATATTTTCTGCTAATCCCAAAGAAACTCACATGATGGCAATAAAAAGGATTTTGAGATACTTAAAAGGAACTGATGACTATGGTCTATACTACAAAAACAATGACAAGTTTAAACTCAGAGTTTACACTGACTCTGATTGGGCTGGAAATGTTGATGATAGGAAAAGCACTACTGGTCGAGCATTTATTTTAGGAAAGAGATTGATTTCATGGAAAAGAAAGAAATAGAACTACACCTCACAATCTACAGCTGAAGCTGAGTATGTGGCAGCATCAGTTAACTATTCTAACATTGTGTGGTTGAAGATACTACTGAAAGGTATGAAGGAAGAAATCACTGACCTAGTTCTCATATATTGTGATAACATGAGTGCTATTAATATTTTTAAAAATCCTGCGATGCACTCAAAGAAAAATCATATAGCTATCAAGTATCATTACTTGAGGGAGCTAGTTCATAGTAAAGAAGTAAGACTTGATTATGTGAACACTAAAGAATAATTAGCAGACATATTCACAAAAGAACTACCCAAGGATGCTCATGAGTATCTATGAGTTAAATTGAGGGTGATTCCCCTCACTGAGGCTAATTAAGTTATGTATGGTACTATTGCATTAAATGTTACATTCAGAATATTTGACACATTGATGCACAATAAGTCACACTTTAGGATGCTGGCTAAAGTTGTGAAGATGAACAAGGACAAAAAATAAAATCAGTCATAATCAAGATGACAAGATCAACATGATACTAAAGATCTACATGATAAAGATTTTGAGGTCTTTGGCATTGTTGTCAAAGAGGGAGAGATTACCTATATAGAGGAAGAAGTTAAATAAAAATTGCCTAGTAAGAGAGATTACCAAGAGAAAAAGATTACATAGAGGCACAAGTTACTATGACAAACAATCTAATGATTATCTACTCAGAGGGAGTCTACAGATGATTAGACATAGATGATTACAGTGTGATTATAGACACAGAGGGAGAAATGTTTTATAGATAAGAATCAGAATGAAGCTAAAGACATTAATGAAGATTCGTTCATATCAAGGAACACAGGTGAATTTTTGGTTTGGTTGGTAACTATGTTTGTTAAATCATTATTTTAATATTGTGTGTTTCCATCAATGCCAAAGAGGGAGATTGTTGGAAAGTGGCATTGCAAGCAATTGTTATTTTGTCATTGTTGTCAAACCTTAACTGGTGAGACTATTGTTACCTGTTTAAGTACCATATCTAATATTGATGGAGAAGATTTAATAAGAAGACCAAGTGAATGGTTGAGTTAAGGAAAATAAAAGGGTACTTGATTAGTTGGCACTCTGGTAAATCAATTAGTTTTTTATCTTTAAAAGATAGTTTTTCTGGCTGTTCTGTGCCAAGCAAAGTTGCTTGTGATGAGAAAATTTGTTCAATGCCGAGCACCAGTGAAATTTCCAAGTGAAAATAGTGATGTTGGCCGACTTACAGTAAATGGATTAATGATGAGATTTGAGATCTTTGGCTGACTTAGTTGATTTTATTGGGATATGTAATGTTAATTAAAGATTGATCCACATCATTTTATGTATGGGTAATCATAATTAATGCATGGATTCAAGATTTAATTAGAGACTACTTTGGAGAAGTAAATGTAATTCAAAGATGGGATGATCTGTTGGATCTGACCTAACCTAAGATCTACGATCTTGTTTAAGCGGAAAAAGATTTATCTTACCTAAAACATAGAGGTATATGATAACCTCTAGGGGTTATTCATTTAGTATGTTGAAGGGTACTGCTAAATGTGGAAGTACATGTGTTTATGCAAGAGGACTGCATGGTTGATTTACTGTTTGGCATAATCTTGCAGAGAAGGCTGAATACATAAGCATAGAGTTGCATGTGTGATTGCTTGATAGATTTCCAAGCAGATCAAAAGGTTGAGATGACAATGCAGGCTATCCATTAAGTTAACATCAGAGCTGTAATTGGATCTGAATTTGAAAATTAAGTTGTATGTATTAGATCACAACTTCTCATTACTTTCTAACCATTGTATCAGGTAAATATTTTAACAAGGTTGACCTAACAGTCATTTGTATAAATCCTCTAACAAGGTGACATTCAGGTGGAATGTTCTAAGTCCTCTAACAAGGCCACTCTTGACAGGGTGATTAAATCGTTTAACCAGGTCACACCTAGTAGTGTGTTATTGTAACCTTTAACAAGGTTGGCTCCTCATAGGGCAACACTTCAGAAGAGTGAAAACTTGGTAGCATGTTACTGGTGGTTTTTACGATATTGGGTTTCCACATTAAATACTTGTGTCAAATTGTATGAATGCCTATGGTTTGCTTTGATGTTATATTTTTACAAGCTAACTTAATTTGACAGTAAACTGCATGACTTAAGTTGACTTATGCTACTACTGCCGAGTAGATCTAAAAATTAGAAAGTTTTATTTTACTACATCTAGACCTGAGGATAACTGATTCACCCTTCCCCTCTCAGTTATTCTAAATTCATTCTAACAGTTACCAAGCCTTGCGTGGTTATATTCATTTTGTTTATTTTTTGTTCATACATGCAGACTCAAATATGAAGTATCAGTTGTGTTGTGTAATTCTATTATGTGGTAGTTACAGTTTCTAGAGTTTGTCTGCACAGAGCCGATGTATTGCATTGAATCTTGAGTTGCACCTATCTTCAGGATATGCGTGTGTATATTCAATTTTAGTTATGAGTTGATGATAGTTATCTAAAGGCGCCAAACATGTTTCAACAAGATTACAAAGTTAGAGTTAATTTGGTGAGGCTGACTTAGTGAAGTGTTGTGTCTATTCAATTTATATTGCACGGTTGTAATTATGCTTGTGTTATTAGTAAAGCTGACAAGGATGTTATGAAGGGTTGTCTAACAGGTCCCTTGATCTTATACATTGAGGAAGATACTTATAGCAAGTCATTTGTGGAATGCTAAGTGTGAATGATAAGAAAAGATACAAGAAAGTGCAGAGTAGAATATTAGTTGAGTTTCATTCATCAAGGATCTATGTGAAGAAGAAGTGAAATATTACAATACAGTGGAATTAATGAAGACAACAGGTCTACTCTATAGTTCATCATCAAATATAGTGCATATCTATTCTTCAGAAGGTTGTAGCCTTTACCATTAAAACAGTGAGCTTTTGGACAATGAGTCCTCACCCTTAACCGGGTTATTTGTAAAAGAATCCTAATAGGGTCAGACCCTTAACTAGGTCACTATACTTATTGCATTCTAAAGAACAACTCCTAATAGGGTTGCAAGATCTTCTAATAGGGATTATTATAAACAAGTATAGTTCATTGTGGGTGTTAATTCCCACTGGGGTTTTTACCATTTGGTTCCCCTGTAACCAAATTGTGGTGTTGTCTATTGTGTTATCTGAATTTGCATTTACTTTACCATATTCTAGAGTTAATAAGAGAAAAGAATTTAAGTTAGCTGATAACTGATTCACCCCCCCCTCTCAGATATCGTTTGGGACTATTCTAATAGAAGTAAGGTCAGAGATAACACTTGTTTAATTTGTGAATTTAAGCCTAAGAATGTTAGAGATGCATTAGAAAATGAAGAATGGTTTAAATCCATGAATGAGGAAATTTATCAGATACAGAAAAATAAAATATGGGCATTAGTACAGAGACCGAGTGATAAAAATATCATTGGCACCAAATGGATTTTCATAAACAAATTGAATGAAGATGGGAATGTAATCAGAAATAAAGCAATATTGCTTTGCAAAGGATATGCACAAGAAGAAGGAATTGACTATGGAGAAACATTTGCACCAATTTCTTGACTTGAAGGAGTAAGAATGCTACTTGCATACATTGCATATAAATGATTCAAGGTATATCACATGGATGTGAATGATGGGGAGATCACACACAATAGAAATATTTCTCCAATCAAGACCTCTCTTTGGGACTTCTTATGGTATCCTTCTCTACCCTATCCAGAGGATGATTCTATGGTTCTCTTTCTCACCTTGAACTCTCCACTAACTTCAAACTTCCACTAATTCCTTCTCCATTCAACTATGCACCAAAGGCTCCATTGAACCACCAAACCTCCCAATCCTCTCTTGGCTACTAGGATGGGTCTTCTGACCTTTTCTATGTCACCTTCAATGGTTTCTAACTCAATTGTATGGACTCTCAAAAAGGTTTCTAGTCGAGTCCTTAGTTTTCTTGTTTTGAGGCCTTGTAGCCTTTTTGGTGAATTAGACCTCCTAAAATTGGTTTTCTTGGAATTAATCACAAGATCCCTTAACAAACCTCCAAAAAAATTATATATTCTCTGTAGGTCTATCCTAGGCTCTATTTTTTTCAAAGTTTTAGACCCCCACTCTGTGTGTACATAGGATTTTCAAGAAACCCCTATTTTTAAGGGTTTTGGGAACATGTACTTCAGTATGGGTTCTTTGATTCAAAAAAGTGACTCATTCCACTCCATTTATTCTCTCCTTGAATCCACTTATCAAGGACTCGCTTCTCTATGTTCTCCCACCATTGATTGGTTTCATCCAATTTGTGTAGCAAGCTTTTCTTGTCACTGTTTCTTCCAAGCTCCTAAGCAGAATGCACTAGCACTCGCCTAGGGATTGGTGTTAAAATTTATTCCCCTCCACAAAATGACTCCACACACCATATATAAACTATAAATGGAGTCCCCTACTTTATTCCAAGAGGCCATAGAGATTTGACAACGAGAATTCAAGAGGGGTGCATATTTACATGACTGGCTCAAAACCATACAACGAACCAGAAGAAAAGAAAGAATTTACAAAAGCCTAACCAGTAACACTAGATAACTAAACCAATTCCACAGTTATTAATTTCATGTCACAACACAAAGAATCAATGCATTAATTCATTAATTTTAATTCACTAACTGACTGGATCAAAGCTCTGTTACAAAACACAGTGGAAAACTCTCCTTTCCAATGCTTAGTCCATACACAATGACAACCAACACATAGTTTAGCATTTCTTCCACCTTATATATGTTATCCCTTCATGATTAGATCCTAAGGTCAGGATTTGGGCACCATTAAATCCCTTTCCTAACTTTTAGGAAATGTTGTCATGGCAACTTTTCAAAATTGAAAAGTTGTCATGAGCAACTTTTATAGTTTTTCGTCATTTCACCATTCCACTATGCCTAATGACCCAAATTCACTTAAAATAATCATGTAAGACCTTCAAACACATAAAAACACAAAAATCCCAAATGTCACTCATTTTTGGGATCAAAACCCAAGTTTGACCACTTGGTTGACTTCCTAGGATTTGGACACTAGATCTTACTGAAACATCCAAATCACCTAACTTAAACACACCTAACTCAACACACCCATAAATAAAATATGGGAATTTATAAGTAGTCCTTATTCAATAGGTGGTTGGAAAACCAACCTACAAGCCAAAATGACACATAATTTTCACAAGACCTTTTTGGGTGCTCCTGCACCATTCTCCCCCTGCAATAAGAAAATCAGGTTACCTGTGGGGTGATCAAATCTATTCTTATGCCATGCTTCTTGAAGTCTCCTTCTTCTATCCATGTATCCTTTGACTCTAGTTGGTGTTCCCATTTCACCAAGTGTTCCATGTATATCTTGTTTCTCATTTTCTTCTTCACCCTTGAATCTAGAATCTTTTCCACTTGTGGTTTAGCTTGAACATGTACTTTGAGCTTCTCCACATCTTTAATTACCTTTGTACTATACTCTCCATCACCTTAAAATTTTTGTATGATAATTAAAGGGAAAGAGGTATTGAGTACAACCAACACATAATATGGTCAAATAATTGCACCTCACAATTCAAGAATGCAAGGATGTTCTATTGGTTGAGTAGGATGCATGTGACAAGTGGCGTTCAACATTTTTGGAATTTCACAGAGGTGGGGCATGGAAAAGGAAAGCATGATGGTGCAGGTGCATGTTTACAAAGAGCTCTTGCCAGAGAGGAATTGAAGTATGAAGGTGGTGTAGAGTTAATAAACGCACAAACAATTGTGCGATGGTGCAACTCTATGATGGGAACAGGTAATGAAATTAATAGGTTTTTTTGTTTGATAAATGAGTCTAACATTGGAAACTATCTAGATTGTTGTACACTTTCAAGATCAAGTGACATGCACTCATTTAGAAGTTCGAATGCAGCATCATTGGGTATTTATACTAGATTAATGGTATGTTTTTTCTTTTCTTGTATGAATTTTGCGTGGGAGGAATGCAAATCAAAAGAGTGGGTTGACGAATGGTCTTATACACTGTTGCCCCATTTTTGTCCAGCATACCTTTAGATAGAAATGGAATTTTAGTGTGTAGAATTGGTATTGAGGTCTTCATGAAAGTCTTGAGTCTAAGTCTAGTTTTCCCCTTAGGCTAGGAGGCCATTATCAGATTTCCCCAAATTGACTTCTCTTTTGTAAGCCAGAGGGAGTATGTATTTGAGATCGTGTTTCATTGGGTAGGTTAAGTTCCCAAATCTGGTAAAGGTCATGTTTCAAAGGTTTCTAACATTGGTTCTATTTACATTTGAAGTCTTTGGTGGAAAATTGGTTTCAGGCTTCTCCTTGACGGAAAATCACCTGTAGAGTGTATTTTCCGTGGTGGGTAATTCCAAAAGTCTCAATCAGTTGAAGTTGGAAATAGATAATTGATGTTTAGAAAGGAAACTAAATTCAACACAAATCCCCTTAGGTCGGAGGAATGATCAGGTGATGAATAACCTAAGAAGGAAATTTTAATGGTAGAAAAGAGGAAAATGGCTTCTCTGCTACTTCAAATAGGTGGGTTTCGACCCATGAGATCCATTTTCTACTAGATCATTATATGCAAGATCCATGAATAAAAACTAACTTATGGGGGGTTTCAATGTATAAAGAGAGAAAATAAGATCACCACATGTAATTTTAGCATTGCAATGGGCTAAGATTCCTCCTTGGCAGATTCCTGAGAAAGGAGCACCCCAAAAGAATTTCTCTGCCCAAAGAGAAGCGGGAAAGAAATTAGCCGCTACCTCCAAACATTTACTGTTACGGTTATCTAAAGTGAAAAAATGTTTCTTAATGGCTTGTAGAGGAAAAGTAATTAATTCAAATAAATTCATTTTCCTTCATAACAAACTTTTTCATAAATTCTTAAGTCTTTTCATTCATGTGGTGTGGGAAGTCAGCTATTGACGGTAAGAATTCAAAAATTTATAAATTCAATGAAGTGATACAAACAAGAACTACCATCAATTTGATGAATTGTCTAAATTTAAAGCTCTTGGCAATAGTTTTTCTTTGCTTTTGTGTTCCTAATATATATCCCTAGTTCTCATTTCAAATCAATCAAAGCATGAATACCAGATTTACGGGGTTTGATGGAATGAATGGCTTCACTTCTAATTGGCACAACATCACGGATACTTCTCTGAAGTTCTTTGATATGTAGAGCTTCCAAAACAGATTGAAGGTGGATCCAATACACCCCATTACTAAAAAAATTAAGGAGACTAGGCTAGTTGAAGCCGCCGGCTTCCCTATGGAAATTCAAGCTCCCAAGCTTGTTAGAGAATGTATAGCCCACTATAACCTAGACACTAAGAAAATTCTCTTGCCCAATGATACAGTACTTCTATCTATTGACCATGACTTCGTCTAGAACTCCCTTCTTATTTTAGTGCAATCTAAATAATCAGAGATGACCTACAGTCAGGTGATTACTAAATATGGAGTGAAGAAAGCCATGTGGAAGAAGGAGATAATGAAGACATGGTTCCAGGAGTTGAAGAGTGCCAAGGCAAGTTTCCCAAAAATCTATATGGAACAAAATTGAATCCGGAGATTGTGGATATCCTGGTATTGCTTCACAAGATCAGAGGTGAGAGTGATGAACTAAATTTTGTTGAGCATCATTTCTTCCTAGTCCAGGTGATTTTCTCTGAACCCCATTTTATTGATTGGGCCCTCATGGTAAGCGAAAATCTCTTCGATGCCCTAAATAGAGCTAAACATAAAAATGAGTTCTATATGTCCTCGGTTCTATTATATATTTTGGTTACATTTCAACTTTGGCCAGGACTTCCTAGATTAGAAGAATTTCCAGAAGATGTCAAAAGCTATGAGTTCTTTCCCTGTCTGCAATTGCATAACAGTTATACTGAATATCTCAAATTCAATGATGCATTTACAATGAGATTATGAAGGGAGTTACAAGGTTTCCCAGAAAGGAGATTTTCTCTAGAAGCCATGGCATTCATCAGCCAATTTGGAGCTTATTTTATCTAGTTTGCAAATTTGTCATACATTCATCTTGTAGGGTTCGATGATTTCCCTCTGAAGTTGCCTAGATATCTGGATGACATGATCATGCTGGTTGAAGTGATGAGGCAAGCAGTCTAGGTGAACTTGATCTATGCAGGCACTTGGAAGAAAGGCTATGATTTCCCCATGACCATTGGGGCCTATAGTTGTGTGTCCTGATTTGATGAAAAGAATGTTATGAAAACATTCTCAAAGAGGTTTCATTTGGAAACATATGATGTCATGACGCCGCAGTATGATCCTGTAAACTATGCTTGATATTATCTACAAATGGGTCGCACTATCCATCACATTAATGATATTGAATATTATTGGGACAACTGCAAGGATGACTTAGAGAGAGGAGAGAGGTTCTACACAAGGTTAACTATTGAACAAATCAAAAATTTCAAAGCGAACATTGTAGTTGAGGGGCTAGAAGATGACGGTTAGCATATGTACGATGATACATACATAGATAAGATCAAGCCCCTACCCATAAGCTCTGAACCTATTCTAGGTCAAGCTATTGACAACTTGGAAACCTTGATGGGTGGGATTTACAGAAGCACAAAACAATGGGTTGAGTGGATAGAAGAAAGAAGGAAGAGGTCAGAAAGGAAACTGCCCTCTCAATAAAATCCAACAAAAGAGACCAGGGGTACCCCTACATCATCTTGAGAAACTATTCCAACCATGGCTAAATAATTAGTCCAACAAGTGGGTCGAGGTGATGAGCCTCCTGAGAAGATGATTTCGTTGGACAAAACTTGTGGAAATGGTTTAGCCCCTATCATTGGTTCCACGGAAGAAGTGGTCTCTACAGAACTAGTCAAGTCTATGACTGAGCCTATCAAGAGTATAGAAATATAACAACTAGCCAAAACTAGCACCGTCGACACACCAGGATATTCTTCAATTCAAGATACCCCAAAATGAGGTTCAATGGAATGAATGGCATCACTTCTAATTGGCACAACATCATAGATACCTCTCTAAAGTTCTTCGATATGTAGAGCTTCCAAAATAGATTGAAGGTAGATCTAAAACACCCCATTACTGAAAAAATTAAGGAGACTAGGCTAGTCGAAGCCGTCAGCTTCCCTATGGCAATTCAAGCTCCCAAGCTTGTTAGAGAATGTATAGCCCACTATAACCTAGACACTAAGAAAATTCTCTTACCCGATGATACGGTACTGCTATCTATTAACAATGACTCCATCCAGAACTCCCTTTGTATTTCAAAGCAATCTGAATACTCAGAGATGACCTATAGTCGGGCGATTACTAAATATGGAATGAAGAAATCCATGTGGAAGAAGGAGATAATGAATACATGGTTCTAGGAGTTGAAGAGTGCCAAGGCAAGTTTCCCAAAACTCTATATGGAACAAACCTAAAGTCAAAGATTGTGGATATCCTAGTATTGCTTCACAAGATCAAAGGTGAGAGCGATGCACTAAATTTTGTTGAGCATCATTTCTTCCTAGTCCAGGTGATTTTCTCTCAACACTATTTTATTGATTGGGCCCTCATGGTAAGAAAAAATCTCTCCAATGCCCTAAATAGAGCTAAACATCAAAATGAGTTCTATATGTCCTGGTTCTATTATATATTTTGGCTACACTTCAACTTTGGCTAGGACTTCCTAGATTAGAAGAATTTCCAGAAGATGTCAAAAGTTATGAGTTCTTTCCCTGTCTGTAATTGCATAACAGTTATACTGAATATCTCAAAGTCAATGATGCATTTACAATGAGGTTATGAAGGGAGTTACAAGGTTTCCTAGAAAGGAGATTTTCTCTAGAATCCATGGCATTCATCAGCCAATTCAGAGCTTATTTTATCCGGTTTGCAAATTTGTCATACATTTTTCTTGCAGGGTTCGACAATTTCTCTCTGAAGTTGCCTAGATATCTGGATGACATGATCATGCTGGTTGAAGTGATGAGGAAAGAGGTCCAGGTGAACTTGATCTATACAAGCACCTAGAAGAAAGGCTATGATTTCCCCATGACCATAGGGGCCTACAGTTGTGTGTCCCAGTCTGATGCAAAGAATGTTCTGAAAACATTCTCAAAGAGGCTTCATTTAGAAACATATGATGTCCCAACGTCGTAGTATAATCCTTTGAAATATGCTCGATATTATCTACAAATGGGTCGCACTATCCATCACACTGATGATATTGAAGATTATTGGGACAACTGCAAGGATTACTTAGAGAGCAGAGAGAGGTTCTACGCAAGCTTAACTATTGAACAAATCAAAAATTTCAAAGTGAACATTGTAGTTGAGGGGCTAGAAGATGATGACCAACATATGTATGATGATACATACATAGATAAGATCAAGCCCCTTCCCATAAGCTCTGAACCCATTCTAGGTCAAGCTATTGAAAACTTGGAAACCTTGATGGGTGGGATTTACAGAAGTACAAAACAATGGGTTGAGTAGACGGCAGGTAGAAGGAAGAGGTCGGCAAGGAAACCACCCTCTCAAAAAACTCCAACAAAAGAGACCGGGGTTACCCCTACATCATCTTGAAAAAATATTCCAACCGTAGCTAAATAATTAGTCCAACCAATGGTTCGAGGCAATGAGCCTCCTAAGAAGATGATTTCGTTGGACAAAACTTGTAGAGAAGGTTTAGCCCCTATCATTGGTTCCATGGAAGAAGTGGTCTCTACAGAACCGGTCAAGTCTATGATTGAGCCTATCAAGAGTATAGAAATAGAACAACCAGCCAAAACCACCACTGTCAGCACACCAAGAGATACTTCAGTTCAAGATACCCCAAAGTGAGGTTCCCCTGTTATAGTGGAAGCAGGTGAAGATAGCTCTAGCACTGCGGCTATAGAAATAGATGAGGAAGCTGGAAAGAAATAGAAGGTTTCCCAAGTTATTAAATTAGTTTCTTCCTCTCCTACCTCAGTGAACCCATTTTCTTCTAGGCCCAAAGCTACTCCTCCAATCATCAGGAATTTGTTCATAGAGGAATTGGTCTCTACTACCAAAGTCACTAGCGCGGAGTCCTGGATAGAGAACACTTTAGAGCACAAGAGGAAGAGGATGGAAGAAGGAGCTCCCACTAAGAATAATCTTTCATGGGCCCTATAGTATAGTACTATTGTGAGCAAAGTGAAGAAAGCAAAGACCTTATCTACATTAGGCCGAGACCCAGAAATAGGGCACTTTAACATGGAGGTAGAAAAGCCCACCAAAGAAGGTAGGATCAAAGATTCGACAACCTCTTATTTTGAGCTACAATAATTTGATATGGGACTGGCTCGCCATGTTACTAAAGTGGATTGGTAGAAATCCACCAACATTGTTATGGAGGAAGAGCTTAAGGAACTAAAAAATGCTAAGGTCCAACTTAAAGCAGAGGTCGTTGAACTAACTAACTTCATCAGACAGTTACTTACTCCAGTGGCCATCATTCCAAGCACCCAAACTACTTTCGATCCCAATGTTGCAGAGAATCAGACTATCATAGCCAAGTTGTAGAAAGACAAGCATTTTGCGAAAATTGGTAAACGATGGATTGAGAGGCTCAAATCCAAAGGGCTGGTAGTTGTTGAGCAGGTGGGTAACATTCTACTGAAGTTAGAGAAAGAGAGGAGCTACATTGAAAATAATTTGCAGACTCTCACATCAGAGAGGGTAAAGTGTCAAGAATGCATAGTCTCACTACATGTAGTAGTTAAAATGAAGACTAAGGAGGCACTAAAGGTTGGGATCCTATAGAAAGGAGATGAGCCTCTAATTGTGTGGCTTCAAAGCCTAGAGTTTAAGAATGAGATGATCATTCAAGCCGAAGGGGGATTGCAATAGACAGATGTTAAAATCAAAGAAGAGAAGAGAAAAGATTTTAAACTCCTTCAAGGTCTCCAGGCGTACTCACAGACAAGCGGTCAAGGAAAAGAGATGATCAGAGTAACCACCATGCAGAAATCCTTCTCTGACTATGTTGATAAGTTAGTGAAGCAGTCCTCTTCTCACTTGGATAAGGTGTCGGAACTCCAAAAGTTGAGTGGGTGCATCTACAAAGAGTTGAAGGACTGGGTAGATGCGGTTAAGAGCCTAACCAAAGATCATTCCAGGTGGCTCATCAGATATACCAATGTCCATGTTAATAGACATGAAGAACTAATTCTAGACATCATAGCTACCACCGCCTATTGGGTGAAAGTAGATAAGGGGAAGAAAATAGAAACATAAATATTCCCCCTTATATTAATTTTGATAAAGCTTGTAACGGAAAAAAAGTTATTTATCATTCCTGGTTAGGGAAGTTGAACCATTTTGGTTCCACATTTTTTTTGAAATGGTCTACTGAGGCCAAATTATTGCCTTTATTTTGTATAATTTTAAATACTCTATTCTAGTTTTTGACAAAACATTTGAGAGCCTAGCCAGTCAAAACTTGTGATAAAGTCCAGATAGAATTGATAAACCATTGGTAGATGTTTGTGACATATTTTTCTAATATTATACATATAGTGTAGTATTTCATAAAACCATCAGAATATATGTTCTAATATCTAGATATTTAATTTTATTAAGCTTGTTGCATGAATATTTCCGCATCATAACTAACTTGATAGGAGAGAAAGCAGCTGGAGAGTGGTTGACAGCATTCAAGGAAGGCTGTTGAGGACCAGCTACGACGAAGTGATCATTACAGCACCAGGAAATACAAATGCTAAAATGGAGCCATTATTCTAGGATGTGGGGATGTAGTGTGCCTATATTCCCTTTGCACTTTATTATGTTGAACTGGTCGCCCAAGCTTTATTACCCACACTGCGGGCTGTTGTATTGCCATCTTCTTCTCTGGCATGTTTTCAGCAAGATAGTTTCTTTTCTATTTTGTAATAAGTGTTCGATCCTCTATATATAGGGATTGGAATGATAGTTTGAAGTTAGATAGAAAGGTTAGAGAAAGAATTTTTTCAAAGAAAATTGTTGTATCTTACAACAAACTATTTTAAGTTTCATGTCTTGTTTCTATATAATGAGTTTTTGAAATACAATGAAGTAATTCTTGGTTTATGTTATGTGTTAATAGATTAGAAAAAACCGACCAATGGGGCCCACTTGGGAGGTGGAATAGGTTAGAATAGAATATATTTCATTTCTAGCATTTCTAGCATTTCCAGCATTTCTAGTATTTTAGATAGAAGTCACAATTTCTTCCTACAACATTGTACCTTGTGAGTGTTCCTGCAGCATCTGCAAGAATAGTTATAATGGATGTTCTAGGCTAAAAGTATAGGTTTAAGTAGAGTTTGCAATTTATAGCATTGATTTCAGTAAGGAGATAAATGTATTCTTTTCCTGCAGCACTAGTGTAGGTTTCTTTTATGCATTTTTACCTTCCTGCAGCATAAGCAGAATGACTCCTTAAGGAACCTAGTGCACATATCGTGCCGACCATTCCAAGTATACGTCCCTGGGTTGACAATTTAAATGCACCTCATAACAGGAGAAGTAGTCCTTAGATTGAATAAACCATTCCTAAGAAAGGCCTTGAGCATGATTATTCCACACCTATTGTGAGGCGGTTCATTTTTGGCGTCACTGCTGGGGATTGTGTCAAGCTAGGAACATTTTTTGAGTCATTTTTCATTCCTAGATTAGTTTTTACATTTGTATCCCTAAAAATTGCTTCACAAGCATGAAGAATTCAATTGCATGCATCGAAGAGAAAGGCGATGAGATGAATATGGCAGATTTCTCCCAGCAGAGTCTGCTAATTTGAACGAAGAAGTTGAAGAAGTTGAGTTACCCTTTGAAGACGCAAGGCCCAACTTTCCTACAGCATCTTCCTCCAGAGCAGAACCACTTGATATAAGTGTCTTTTGACCTTTTGCAAAAATCTTGGCCAACTTTCTAGATAATTTCGGTCCAAATCCACCTATTGTTAACAATCCAATAGCTAATGATCCTTTCTAGCAGCAACCCCATAATCAAATACCTCCAGTAATGACACACCCTACTTTCCCATTTCCTCTCCCAAGCCTTAGAAACAATGCTAATCTAAAAAATATACCCACAGCTGCTCTTTCAAAGTTTTATGGTCTTATAATGGAGGATTCTGACACTTTCTTGTTTGAGTTTGACATACTCTATCGAAGCTTCAACTATAATACCGATGCCCATAAGCTCAAGTTGTTTCCTGCAACACTGAAAGAGTCATCCTTACAATGGTTCATGGGCTTAGGAGCCAATGTAGTAGGTACTTGGGATGAGATGCAGACGTTGTTTCTGCAGAAATATAAAGATTATTGCAAAGGCAGTGACCCAAAAGGAGATGATATCTTTAGGATGTCTCAAAAGGAAGATGAAACATTGGAGGATTATGTTTCACTTTTTTTGTACACAATGCAGAAGAATCCCTAGCATGTACTGGAAGAGGATTCACAAAAACTAGTCTTCTTGAGAGGGGTAAATGACAACTGTCTAGAAGCATTAGACTTGATGGCTGGTGGAGATATATCTTAATCCTCTTGGGATGACCTCAAGAAAATCTGTCTAAACTACTCAAGGTCAACTGTGAAGAAAGGAAGAGGATACCGGCCCACAGTCACAAAAGGGATTGGTTCGGGCATTTCAAAGCTGGAGATATCTAATCTGCTTGTGGATTTCAAGCAATATATTATAAATTATGTAGCTACACATCCTGACATAATGACTTCCAAGAAGAAGCATGCAGAAGATGAATCATAATTAGCTGAGTATTGTTCGCACTGCCGCAAACAAAAGAAAGACTGCAGATGTAAGCTGGTAGCAAACCTGGAAAATCAACATTTGCCAACTGACTGCATGAAGATAGAAGGAGACAATGACCAAGTGTTCTTCATTGCTCAACATCAATCGTGGGCTTCATGACAAGGTATGCCACAAGATCCTCTACAATTTTCAAATTTTAACAATAATCAGTGGCAAAACCAAAATTATTAGAACACTTCTTCGTACTCTCAACCTCAATGGCCTAACTAGTAGAATAACCAGTGGCCAAACCAGCAGAATAACCAATGGCCTAACCAGCAAAATAACCAATGGAAAAACCCACAAAATAATCAGAGACCAAATCAGCAAAATAACCAATGGCAAAATCAGCAAAATAACCAGTGGCCTAATTAGCAGAATCAATGGCAACCACCGCAAGGAAACTGGCAATAAACTAATTAATGGAGGGGGCCTCCATAGTGGCCTAACCAAAATTCTAGCTATCCACAATTACCACCTCCAGTGCAACCACCTACAATAATTCCACCTCCTGCAGCAACTAATGCTAATCCAAAGCCAACCCAATTGCCTGCTCAACCACAGCCAAATCCAAACAACAAATAGCAGTAGCAAACATACACTACTGACACTCAGTAGTGCCCTACTTATTCATTAGAGATAGCTAATATCCATTTGAGGTCTGATACCACACTACCTACACCGGAATATCCTATTATCACAGAAGTTGCAGACACTCCTACAACACTACTTCCAGAAGCCACACTGCCAAATACCAGCCAGCCGACTGATATCCCAAGCAGAACTACTATCCACACTTAAAATGCACCCTTTCCACATAGGCTAAACAAAGAAAAACCTATACCCCAAGAGGAAGAAACATTTGATATTATTGAGCAGCTGAAAAATATGAACATTCAAATCCCTCTATTCCAAGCTATCAAAGATATACCTCTTTATGGAAAGGCTATTAAGGAAGCATGCCTTAAAAAGCCAGGATGGAAGAAGAAAGACCCTCAAATAGTACATTTTGTAGGGAAATTAGCAGATATCATGTTAGGAAAGGTGGTAATACCAAAGTATTCAAATCCTGGCAATCCACTAGTCAACCTAATAATAAATGGACAGACTATGAAGAATGCTCTAGTTGATTTGGGAGCAGCAATAAATGTGATGGCTAAAGATACAATGCATAGGCTAAGCATAGAAGGCTTAAGAAAACCAGCCACATTGTTACAACTTGCTGATAGTTCAATTGCTACTCTAGAGGGTCTCATAGAAGATGTGATAGTAACCTTAGATTCATGGGAGTATCCTGCTGATTTTCTTATTCTATCACCTAAAGTAAACTTTGTTGGCTACCTTGTAATCTTGGGAAGACTCTGGTTAGCCACCACTGATGCCAAAATTAATTGCAGATCAGGCAGTATGACAATTTCAAATGGTCAAGCCATAAGGAAGCTAGCCCTATATCCTCCTATCCAACCCCAGCCAGACTTGGGAGAACCTATTTGGCCAGACTTAGGAGATGAGGAGGAAGAGCTGAATTTTGTAGCCCAGCTCATGATGTTGCATAGGCAATATTTTCTAAAGATGAAAGAGGAAGATGATGTGATACAGAGAATTCTTACCAATGAATGTATTATGGCTAAAGATGTTTCAGAAAGTTCTGTTTTACAGCTATGTACCTATGAGGACTGTATGTCTCCAACAAACCATGAAATGATTGATCAATTACTCACAAGTGAAATAGCAGGAAGTCTAGTGCCCAAAGTGTTAATGGCAGAGCTAACAACAATAGTGGAACTTTCCTCTAGTCATAACCTGCATGTAAACAACAAGCTATCCCAATCATAGTTGGCATTGTTAACCAAGCTCCTCAGTCAGCATGAAAAAGCCTTTGCATGGGATTATGGAGATATGGAGGGACTAAACCCAAAACTCTACACCCACAAAATCTACATCAGTGATGGAAGCTTGCCACTTCGTCAACCACAGAGGAGAATAAATCCAACACTAAGAGAAATAGTTAAAACTGAGTTGCAAAAGTTGTTAGATGCTGGATTCATCTATCCAATCTCTAATAGCAAGTGGGTATCACCATTGGTAATTGTACCTAATAAAGGAGGTAAGTGGCAGATATATGTGGATTACAGAGAATTAAATAATGCTACAAAGAAGGACCACTTTCCTTTACCTTTTATTGACCAAGTCTTGGATAATTTGGCTGGAAAGAAATATTTTTCCTTTCTGGATGGATATAGTGGTTAGAATCAGATAAGCATTGCCCCTGAAGATTAAGAAAAGACCATGCTCACATGCCCTTAGGGCACATATGCCTATTTGGTATTACCATTTAGATTATGCAACACACCTGCTACCTTTCAGAGAGCTGTGATCAACATCTTTGCCGATATATCCCATGATTGCATGGAAATCTACATGGATGACTTCACTACATTCAGTGTCACATTTGAGGATGTTACCCCATTCACTTTATTTTCATAAGTTTTGTCAAATTCATAAGTAGCCAAATCAAGTCGGTAAAGGAAATGGACACTACAACCGAGTAGGAGAAGTTAGTCGGTAATGTAAGCAAAGGACGGAGTAGTCGGTAAAGATAGTAGAATCAAGCATTGAGAAAAATAGTCACTGAATGGTAATGTTATTCGGTCACAGTTACTGAGTACTAATTTTGAAAATGTTCACCGAGCACCGAGTAGTAAGTTACTAAGCAGTTGAAGCATTCACTTACCGAGCAATGCAGGCAAGGAAACCGAGCAAGTAAACTACGTCAAATATTTATAAGAGCGCATTCAATGAATTGACAGACGATGTTAGAAGAATCTATGATCAGTAAAGTTAGTTGGTTATAGAATCTATGAACCAAATTAATCAAAAACAAGATGCAAGGCAGAGATTAAGTGGAAAAATAGATATTGTGAGTTCCAAGAAGGGAACAATTCCAAAGGTAACAATCAAGCAGTTTACCAAGCGACAACAAATCTTAAGGATGATTGAATGACTGAGATTGACTGAGGAAAACCTAATCAAGGAGATTAAGATGCAAAAATAGAGGATACCTAAAAGGAAAGGAATCTTTATTTAGAATAAAAAGGAATAAGAAGAAACGAGATGTTGTTGTTATTATGGGAAATAGAAGAGTATGTAAGACAACACCAAGTATAAAATTTGTAGAAGGAAAGGTTTGAAAAACACATCACCAAGAAAATTTAGAGGTAAAGAATTCAGCGCATAAAGAGTCTGATCAAGCATAACAATTTGATGCATTATTTCAGACAAGTTCAAAGCATTGTTGAATACATTGTTTTTGTTATTTTGCAAATCCCACCACTAGGTAGATCCTTACAGATCTTATTTTGTAAAGCC
>MU227321.1:318599-333065 GCA_018584345.1 Thuja plicata | reverse complement strand
AAATGCTTTAGTTTCCTATAAGCGAACTTGGTTAATAAAATTCTTAGAGCACTTATGGAGAGAACAAAGGAAGAAGAATAACCAAGATGAAAATAGTGGTTCGATTAATCTGCAAATGCTTCTCTTCTAGTTATATAATAAGCATGTGCTGACAACCACTCTATATGGAGAAGAGAAAAAGAAATTACAAAAAGTAATAGCAAAACAAGGAGAGGAAATTGTAGAATTGAAAGATCAGTTGGCAAGATAGAAACAGAGAATGGAACATGCCCTTAAGTTGACTAACCAGATAATTGCTTGTAGACCTTCACCTAGGGTCTATACCATCTGTCTAAAAGAACAATTACTCATATTTTAGTTGATGATGACCCTCAAAGATGTAAACACAGAGTTCAAATCAGCCCAGGAATTCTATGGTTTATACCAGACACTTCCATCTTGGCAACAAAACCTACTCTGTGAGTTGTATGTGCATAATTTCATCATCCCAGCAGAGACTGAATGGAATTACCTGCCTTACATAGGGGATATACACCTAAGGGCCCTGATGTCATGGATGCACAATGAGGCTAACTATGATAGACAATTGGAGAATTATAGAGAACTTGAGAAAATGGAACCCCTACCATTAAGAGAAGAGAGAAATCAACCAGAAGTATTCCTAAGGGATTGGTTCAGACTGACATATGGGAATGTTAAAAAGGAAATCAGAGATAAAAATTTTAAACTCAAAGCATATGTGTATGCAGAATATGACAACATGTCTTATTTTGTCTTCCAAAGAGCCTTAACTAGTGCCAGAAGTAGATGAGGCAGATTATTAGAGGCATTCAAAAGGTCATAACCACATAGCCCCATTAACCTTGAAGTAGCTATACACCGAGCACCAAAATACATAGCGCTGGGTAGGTAAATTAGGTAGGAGCTCTGGTGTCCACTCACAATGCAGCCACCCATGCTCCTTTGGCCCTTGTATGACATCAACATTACCAAACTTGACATGCTGTAGGAAGATGACAGAAGGGAAGTTTGGGAAAGAACAAGAGGATTCTACTACTGCTTCAAAAGCCAAAGGTGAGGAAGAACTGAAGTCGGTGACTTTAGGTCAATTTCTAGAAGGTGCAACGCTTGAGGACAAGCATTTGATTAACCAATGGGTAGATGATAAGGCCAAATTATTGCCTTTATTTTGTATAATTTTAAATACCATGTTCTAGTTTTTGACAAAACATTTGAGAGCCTAGCCAGTCAAAACTTGTGATAAAGTCCAGATAGAATTGATAAACCATGGGTAGATGTTTATGACATATTTTGCTAATATTATACATATAGTGTATTATTTCATAAAACCATCAGAATATATGTTCTAATATCTAGATATTTAATTTGATTAAGCTTGTTGCATGAATATTTCCGCATCATAACTAACTTGACAGGAGAGAAAGCGGCTGAAGAGTGGTCGACAACATTCAAGGAAGACTGTTGAGGGCCAGCTATGGCGGAGTGATCATTACAACACCAAGAGACATGACTGCTATAATGGAGCCATTATTCCAGGACGCAGGGATGTAGTGTGCCTATATTCCCTCTATACTTTATTATGTTGAACTGGTCACCCGAGATTTATTACCCACACCGCGGGCTGTTGTATTTCCATCTTCTTCTCTGGCATGTTTTCAGAAAGATAGTTTCTTTTCTGTTTTGTAACAAGTGTTTGATCCTCTATATATAGGGATTGGACTGATAGTTTGAAGTTAGATAGAAAATTTAGAGAAAGAATTTTTTGGAAGAAAACTGTTGTATCTTACAACAAACTATTTCAAGTTTCATGTCTTGTTTCTATGTAATGAGTTTTTGAAATACAATGAAGTAATTCTTGGTTTACGTTCTGTGTTAATAGATTAGCAAAAACTGACCAAGGGGGCCCACTTGGGAGGTGGAATAGGTTAGAATAGAATAGATTTCATTTCCAGCATTTCTAGCATTTCCAACATTTCTAGTATTTCAGATAGAAGTTACAATTTCTTCCTGTAGCATCATACCTTGTGAGTGTTCCTGCAGCATCTGCAAGAATAGTTATAATGGATGTTCTAGGCTGAAAGTATAGGTTTAAGTAGAGTTTGCAATTTCTAGCATTCATTTCAGTAAGGACATAAATGTATTCTTTTCCTACAGCACTAGTGTAGGTTTCTTTTATGCATTTTTACCTTCCTGCAGCATAAGTAGAATGACTCCTTAAGGAACCTAGTGCACATATCGTGCTGACCATTTCAAGTATACGTCCCTGGGTTGACAAGTTAAATGCACCTCATAATTGGAGAATTAGTCATTAGATTGAATAAATCATTCCTAAGAAAGGCCTTGAGCATGATTATTCCACACCTATTGTGAGGCGGTTCACGGTCCAACTCTGGCATCTATATGTACTCTTTTGAAAATCAATACGAACGTCGGCTAAATTTTGGTGTGAAGAATGGCATTTTGCTGAGTCAAATTTGTGTATGTCTAAATACCATTGTTTTAACTATTCCACTGCATTGCATTTTTTTTTCTATTAATTTGAATGTTTCATTGAAATTGGATTTACAGTTTATGATTGAACCAAGGTTCTGTATAATGATTTGATATGGTTAATTGAGGGGAAGTTTTAGTGTTATTCAAAGTTTGAGAAATGTTCCTATTAGATAGATTGTTTCATTATTGTTTTAACCAGTAATCCCTCATTCCCGCATCTTGGATGATCATTATCTGTCATTGCATTACCTTTTTTTAGATATCGTATGATTACTAAGATCTCAAGGTTGGCTAGATTTAGTTGAATTTGATCTGCCTGAGCTAGTTCCTATCTAGGCCTAGCTTGGTTTACCTCTTCTATTCTTAGGTTAAGAACATACCCCTGTTAGATTAGGAAAGATCAATATGCATTGAAGATCATTCATTGAAGGGAGCTGTACCTTCAAATTCAGAGGGAAATTAGTTATTTATTTACATTTCGCAACTATTGTATCTAATTATTTCTTTAATATCTGGGCATTTTAGAGTTAAAGAGAAGAAGAAAAATTTGTTTACCAACATATTTTTGGCGACTCTACTAGGGAGATGAATAGTCGCTAGACCAGCAATAGGATAATGAGGAACAATGGTGCTTCCTCATGAAAATTTGATTCCTGTACTTTAGCCAAACCTTGGATTCCAAGATGATCAAGAGGATCTCATCTCCTCACTGAATAATTTTGCCTGGAGACACAGAAGAAAAACTGAGCATTATAGAAATGCTAGTCAAGTTCTTGAATAAGAAGAAGTGAAGGCAGAAGTAATCAAACAAGCCATTAAAATGAGGAACTTTATAAGGGCTCAACACCAAGTAGAGCGTGAGGCTAGATTGCCAAATTAGGGGAAATCCTAGAGCCTAAAAGGTTTCTTAGAAGTATAAGGAAAGAAGGTGGTTAAGACCCAGTCTTTGAGGGACTTGTAGAAATTGAATTTTCCCTACTTGAAGTACCTCGTTAGAGGGACATAAATACTAAGAGAAAAAGTAGACCTCCTTCCCCTCCTAAATAATTATCCCTTTTTTCCACCACTTGTCAAGTGCTAACCTTGCATGGAGTAGTTGTTCCTCCTATTGTAAACCTAACTCCTTATCTACCCTAGGTAGTTATGGCACTTCCTTGGGCCACCGTAGTCAGTCCCTTACAGTTAGCTACATATAACCCATTTCCCTCAGGGTCAAGGAAGAATTTTCCCAAATTCTATGGAGATGGGACGGTATCTACAGATGAACACATTGTTGCTTTCTTTTCAACCATCAATATATTAGCAGTACGAGAAGAAGATGTGGCTGTCAGATTATTTGTTGAGAACCTTGTGGAGGGTGCAGTAGATTGGTTTTATCATTCGCCAATCTCTTCTATTACAAATTGGGCCTCCATGAGAACGGATTTTGAAAGAAGATTCAAAACTGCTGAAGATGAGCATGCCATGTTAACACAATTGACTTCAATAAAAAAAGAGCCTTCAATAAGCATGAGATATTTTGTTGCTAAATTTAACAATCTAGTTAAACGTATCCCAACAGCTAATCAGCCTACTACCAGCAATTTGAAAACTTTCTTTATAAGTGCTATGCCTCCTAACATCCGTTATGATTTGAGAAGGACAAACCCAACCAATTTTGATCTTTCCCAAAGGACTACGGTGGAATTAGAAGATCACATGATTTCGGTAGGAAAATGGAAATGAGAGATACAAACTCAGGGTAGTACTAGCAACACCACATCATCAGACAAGATGATCTAGAAATTTTCTAATGAGTTCATTGCTTTCAAAAGATAACTTCCCGGATTTAACAATTCTCACCATTGGAATTTTCAATATCAGTCTAGAAGAAATAGTGATACAAGGAATACTAATGGGAAAACATTACAACTTACTACTCCTCCACAAAGGCTAGCCATAGAAGCTCCTCCCAAAAGGGGAAACATGTGTTCTTTTCACCTGACAATAGATCATGATGGAGAAATCTGTCCCGATGTAACTCATGCCTGAAAGATGCATCAAATAGATGAGTGGAACACTGTAGTATCTGGAGATGAATTAGATTTGTGCTCACATGGTGACTCTAAAAATTTATTTTTTAAATAGATATCAGATTCAAAATGAGATGCGGCATGTTATGCTTCCATAGATGGGACATCTTATGTAGTATTAACCCAGAATTAGAAAGATAAATTCCCTGCTTCCACACCTCTGTCAAAAAGTAATGAGGCATCTACTTCTTACCCTAAAGATAGAAATGAAGGAGTGAAAATGTTGCAACCTGGTAAGGAACAAAACTATTTTGATATTATTCAATTCTGCAAAGATTCCAGAATTTAGGTTTCTCCCATAGATTATCTCAAGTCTAATCCTTTAGAATTGCAAAAATTATTTGATTTTTGTAAAGGAGAGACCCAAGATTTAAATCAAAATTTTATAGCTTCATTAGAAGAAGAGTTTTTTTTGGTGGGTCTATTTGAACAAGGAGAGTCATTGGTTTTGGATACTTCTGCTATGTGAAAACCTGACCCTTTCTATGTGTCATTATTTATAAACGGTTGCAAGTTGAGTAATTGTATAATAGACTCTGGTGCCTCAGACAATGTGATGCCATCAACTATAGCCAAGGATTTAGGTCTGAACCTCACCAAAGCCCATGGTAGATGCTACTCTATGGATGCTACAGAGGCTCCCTTGATTGGGAAAATCAAAGATGCTCAAGTGGCTCTAACAGCACACCCCAATAAGAGAATGTTATTAACTATATTAGTTGCTGATATACCTGCTAGTTATGGTTTGTTGTTAAGAAGGAATTTTTGTAGAGATCTAGGAGGAGAAATAAAGTTGGATTGGTCTCAAGATTTGATCCTGGTGGGTAACAAAAAGATCAAATTGGTTCCTGAAGAGAAATCAAAGTTCACAGTGTTAAAATTTGATGACCCTAAAGCCTAAATTTTGTACCAAGAAATGGAGTTTGGTAACAACATGTTATTTATAGATAGTCATGAAGAAGAAGCCGAGCCTAGGGAAAAGAAAGATCAGCCTACCATTGAAGAAATGCTACCACAATTTTGGACTCTGGAGTTTGATGGTAGCTATGCATCGTAAGGATCCAATGCAGGCATAGTCTTGATATCTCTAGAAGGAGATTGTGAGCTCGTGGCTTACAAATTGGAATTCAGAAATACCAACAACATAGGGGAGTACAAGGCCCTGTTTCTTGGAATTATTGCTACAAAATATCTAGAGGTGTGAAAATCTTAAGAGCTTGAGGTGATGTTGAGTTAATTGTGCCCCAAGTTAAAAACCAATACTCTGTGAAGAATCATAGATTTAAAAACTACAGGAATAGGGTATGGGATGAAATTCAAGCCTTAGATGCTTTCTTCATTGAATCTATGCCAAGAGATTTGAACTCTGAACTAGACTCCTTAGTAGTATCAGCCTCCTTGCTTCTCCTTCATCAAGATTTTAAAGATCAGAGGTATCAAATAGAAGTGATGTATAGACCATCTGTACCTGAAAACATGGAATATTGGTAGGTGTTTGAAGATGACCAGAATCTCCTTCTCTTTTTAGAAAGTGGTGGTGACTTTCATAAGGATGCACCTGGTAGTCATAAGGAAGATTGTCAGAACAATCAGAAGAGAGATAAGTTGGGTATCATACAATTGTAGGGTAATATTATCCTGCCTCATTTGGTTACACTTGAAAAGATTTTCAATAGGCATGACACTTTTTTTAAAAAGAAGAGGATCGAGAAGGGACCTACCACTGGTGAGTATGAAGGAATTAATATTGGAAGTGAGAAAGATCCCAAAATGATCAACATTGAGAAATGTTGTACTGAGGAAGAAAGGGAAGAGGTGAGGAAACTCTTCCTAGAATACCAAGATGTCTTTGCATGGAGTTATGAAGATTTAAAAAGCTTCATGGGCGGTAGATTCAAACATCAAATTCCTTTAAAAATTGAGGCTACCTCGTTCAGGCAAAAACAAAGGAATTATAATCCCAAAGTTGCAGGTGCAATTTTCAGGGAAGTTGATAAAATGTTGAAGGAGAAAATTATATATCCTATTCATCATTCAACCTGGGTAGCAAACATAGTGCTTGTGAGAAATAAAAATGGATAAATAAGAATCTCTATGGACTTTAGGAACCTTAATCAGTCTTCTTTGAAAGATAATTATGCTCTTCCTAACATGGACCACTTGCTATAGACTGTAGTTGGAGCTGAAATGATGTCTATGTTAGATGGATTCTCAAGGTACAATTAGATAGAAGTAGAGAAAGATGACCAGAACAAGATGGATTTCAGTACCCCATGGGGCACTTTCGCGTATCACCAAATGCCATTTGGGTTAATCAACACCGAGGCTACCTTTTGGAGAGGTATGGATCTTTCCTTCAGTGATATGAAGAAGAAAATAATTGGTATGTATTTGGATGATCTTACTATGTTTTCTAGAAAAAGAGCAGACCATATAAATGATTTAAGGAGAGTGTTGCAAAGGTGTAGGGAAGATAGGATTTCATTGAACCCCAAGAAATCAGTTCTTTGTGTAACTGAAGGGAAATTACTAGGTCACATTGTTTCTCAAGAAGTCATAAGAATTGACCTAGAAAGGGTTAGAGCAATACAAAAACTGAGCTTACTTGTGACCAAGACTGGAGTGAAATCATTTTTTGGTCAGGTAAAATTTTCGAGGAGGTTTGTCCCAGATTTTTCAGAAATTACCAAATCCATAGTGGACATGATGAAAGGAAATCTAAATTTTAAGTGGAAAGACCCTAGCAAGAAAGCTTTCAAAAGCATTAACAACACCATAGACAATGCCCCAGTTTTATGTCACCTAGACTACAAGAATGATTTCACAATCTATTGTTATTCCTCTAAACATACTCTATCAGTCATCCTCATGCAGGAGAACGAGGAAGGAGTTTATGATCCTATTGAAATTATGAGAACACCTCTAAAAATCATGAATTGAAATACTCTCAGAATGAAAAACATGCTTTTGCAGTAGTAAAGGATTTGAATAATTTCAGATTCTATATTGCACTCTCTCACTCCCTTCTATATGTGCCTGACATTGCAGTAAAGAGTATATTGAATCAATAGGACATGGGATGCAATAAAAGAGGAGCATGGGTGGCTAAGAATTAGGAATACGACATAGAAATCAAACCCACCAAGTTAGTGAGAGGAAATGAACTGTGCAAAGCAATGGCAGAAAATCAAGTGAACAAAGATCTTGAAATGACGCAATTGGTTTTGGCAGTAAGTATGCAAGACCCTTGGTTTGAAAATATCATGTATTTTCTGACATATGGTGAATGTCCCAAAGGATTGACATTGAAACAAAGGAGAGATTTAAAACTGAAAGCTTCTAAATATATTATTTTCGAGGATAGATTGTATAAGAGATCTATAGATGGGACTTTCCTCCGGTGTGTTGACAAACAACAACAAGAGAAGCTGCTAAAAGTGTTTCATGACGAAGCCTACGGTGATCACTTTTCCTAATCATTCACCATGTTCAAGATATTGAGATAGTGCTACTATTGGCCTGAAATTTTTAGAGATGCATATCATTGGGTGGTAAGATGTGAGAAGTGTAAAATGTTTACGAGAAAGCCACAGCTAGCAGTGGTGCCCCTTAAAGTAGTGATAATCGAAGGCCCTTTCAAGCAGTGCAGCCTTGATTTTATTGGTTCTATAAATCCCACATCCAATGCGGGTCACACCTACATAATCACAACAATGGACTACATCAAAAAATGGGTGGAAGCAAAAGCGACTAAGAGGACTATATTTGAAGTAGTATGTGAGTTCATTAAAGAAAACTTCCTGGTAAGGTTCGGGGTACCAATCAAGCTTGTAATAGATAATGCCACATATTTATCTTCTTAGGAAATTACTGAATTTTGTTATAAGTATGGAATTATGTTAAGTCATTCATCCGACTATTTCCCACAAGGAAATGACCAGGCTGAATCCAGCAACAAGAACCTGGTAAACATTATGAAGAAACTTGTGGCAGATAACCAGAGAACTTGGCATAATAAAATCTATGAATCCCTCTAGGAAGATAGGGTGACTCCCAAAATATCCATTGGAATTTCTCATTTTGAACTTATCTATGGGATTGAAGCCAGCCTACCATTGCCATTGGAATTGGCAACTTGCGAATTAAGGACATCAGTAGAAGATGACATATATAAAGATGGTTTAGAAAAGAGTCCATCCTATATTTGAACAAGCTTGAATAGGAAAGATAAAATATGGTAGATCACATCAAACACCATCAAATGCATGTGAAGAATTTGTTTGACAAAAGGAGGAGGCCTCAAAAATTTATGGAAGGAGGTATGGTACTATTGTGGGAAAAACGTAGAGCACCTAAAGGAATGCATGGTAAATTTGAGATGCTATGGAAAGGGCCTTTCAAGATCCATCAGGCATTTGAGAAGAATTATTTCAAATTGGCTTATCCAGATGGTGAAGCACTCCCCCTGACATATAATCATTAGGACTTGAAACTATACCAGATTTGAATCAGAAACAGGTAACCCCTGTATTGTATTATAGTTACGTTTAGTTCCCATTTTTGTTTTCCTTAGTTAGGTTTCCTTTCCTTTCTTTCCTTTCCATCCTTTTATTGAGAATTGCAAAACCAGAGACTTAATTCCCTTGCTTGGACATGTGAATGTCCAAGTCCCTAGACAGAGCCAGTTGTTGCCCCATTTTTGTCCTGCATACCTTTAGACAGAAATGGAAGTTTAGTGTGTAGCATTGGTCTTGAGATATTCATGAAAGTATTGAGTCTAAGTCTAGTTTTCCCCTTAGGCTAGGAGGCCTTTATAAGATTTCCCAAATTGACTTCTCTTTCATAAGCTGGAGGGAGTATGTATCTAAGATTGTGTTTCATTGGGTAGGTTAAGTTCCCAAATCGGGTAAAGGTCATGTTTTAGAGGTTTCTAACATTGGTTCTATTTACATTTGAAGTCTTTGGCGTTGACACTTCAATTTATAGCATTGGTGGAAAATTAGATTTGGGCTTCTCCTTGGTGGAAAATCACCTATAGAGTGTGTTTTCCACGGTGGGTAATTCCAAAAGTCTCAGCAGTTAGTTGAAGTTGGAAATAGATAATTGAAGTTTAGAAAGGCAAATGGATTCAACAAAAATCCCATCAGGTCAGAGGAATGATCAGATGATGAAGAATCTAAGAAGGAAATCTCAATGGAAAAAAAGTGGAAAATGGCTTCTCCACTACTTCAAATAGGTGGGTTTCGACCCATGAGATGCATTTTCTGCAAGATCGTTGTATGCAAGATCCATGAAGAAAAACCAACTTATGGGGGGTTTCAAGGTATAAAGAAAGCAAATGAGATCACCACATGTCATTTTGGCATTGTAATGCACTAAGATTCCTCCTTGGTGGATTCTTGAGAAAGGAGCACCCCAAAAGCATTTCTCCGCCCAAAGAGAAGCGGGAAAGCAATTATCTGCTACCTCCAAAAAGCTACCGTTACGGTTATCTAAAGTGAAAATATGTTTCTTAACGGCCCGTAGAGGAAAATTAATTAATTCAAATAAAGTCATTTTGCTTCATAATGGACTTTTTCATAAATGTTTAAGTCTCTTCATTCATGTGGCACCAGAAGTCGGCCGTTAATGGTAAGAATTCAAAAAGTTATAAATCCAATGAAGTGATACAAACAAGAACTACCATCTTTTTGAAAAATTATCAGAATTAAAAGATCTTGGAAATAGTTGTTCTTTGTTTTCATGTTCCTGAGATATATCCGTAGTTCTCGTTTAAAATCAATTGAAACATGGCTACCAGATTTACGGGGTTTGATGGAATGAACAACATCACTTCTGATTGGCACAACATCACAGACACTTCTCTGAAGTTATTCTATATCTAGAGCTTCTAGAATAGATTGAAGGCAGATGCAATTCACCCCGTCACTGAAAAACTAAAGGAGAGTGGGCTATTCGAAGCCACCGGCTTCCCTATGGAAATTCAAGCTCTTGAGCTTATTAGAGAATGTGTATCCAACTATAACCTAGACAATAAGAAAATTCTCTTTCCCGATGATATGATACTGCTATCTATTGATTGTGACTTTGTCCAGAACTCCCTTCATATTCCAAAGCAAGCTGAATAATCGGAGATGACCTACAGTCGAGCAGTTACTGAATATGGAGTGAAGAAGGCCGTATGGAAGAAGGAGATAATGAAGACATGGTTCCAAGAGTCGAAGAGCACCAAGGGAAAGTTTCCCAAAAATCTATATGGCAAAACCTGAAGCCAAATATTATGGATATCTTGGTATTTCTTCATAGGATCAGAGGTGAGAGTGATGCACTAAATTTTGTTGAGCACCATTTTTTCCTAGTCCAAGTGATTTTCTCTCAACACCATTTTATTGATTGGGCCCTCATGGTAAATGAAAAATCTCTCCAATACCCTAAATAGAGATAAACACCAAAATGGGTTCTATATGTCCTTGGTTCTATTATATATTTTTTCTACCATTCAACTTTGGCTAGGACTTCCTAGATTAGAAGAATTTCTAGAAGATGTCAAAAGCTATGAGTTCTTTCCCTGTCTGCAATTGTAAAATAGTTATACTGAATATCTCAAAGTCATTGATGCATTTACAATGAGATTGTGTAGGGAGTTAAAAGGTTTCCTAGAAAGGAGATTTTCTCCAGAAGCCATGGCATTCACCAGCCAATTTGGAGCTTATTTTAGCCAGTTTGCAAATTTATCATATATTTTTCTCACAGGGTTTAACGATTTCTCTCTGAAGCTGCCTAGATATTTGGATGACATGATCATGCTGGTCGAAGTGATGAGGCAAGAGGTCTAGGTGAAAGTGATCTGTATAGGAACCCAGAAGAAAGGCTATGATTTCCCCATGACCATTGGGGCCTACAATTGTGCATCCCGGTCTGATGCAAAGAATGTTCTGAAAAAATTCTCAAAGAGGTTTCATTTAGAAACATATGATGTCCTAAGGCTGCAATATGATCCTATGAACTATCCTCGAGATTATCTACAAATGGGTCACACTATCCATCACATTGAAAATATTGAAGATTATTGGGCCAACTGCAAGGATGACTTAGAGAGTAGAGAGAGGTTCTACGCAAGGTTAACTATTGAACAAATCAAAAAGTTCAAAGTTAACATTGCAGTTGAGGGGCTAGAAGATGATGGCCAACATATGTATGATGATACATACATAGAGAGGAACAAGCCCCTTCTCATAAACTATGAACCCATGTTAGGTCAACCTATTGATGACTTGGAAACCTTGATGGGTGGGATTAACAGAAAGAAAAAACAATGGGTTTAGTGGACATTAGGCAGAAGGAAGAGGTTGGAAAGGAAACCACCCTCTCAAAAAAATCCAACAAAAGAGACCAGAGGTACCCCTACATCATCTTCAACAAATATTCCAACTGTAGATAAATAATTAGTCCAACTAGTGGGTGGAGGCGATGAGCCTCCTGAGAAGATGATTCCATTGGACAAAACTTGTGGAGATGGTTTAGCCCCTATCATTGGTTCCATAGAAGAAGCAGTCTCTACATAACCGGTCAAGTCTATGATTGAGCCTGTCAAAAGTACAAAAATATAACAACTAGCCATAAACAACATTGTGGGCACACAAGGAGATACTTTAGTTCAAGATACCCCAAAGTGAGGTTCCCCTGTTATAGTGGAAGTGGGTGAAGATAGCTCTAGCACTGTGGCTATAGAAACATATGAGGAAGTTGGAAAGCAAAAAAAGGTTACCCAAGTTATTACATTTGTTTCTTCCTCTCCTACCTCAGTGAACCCATTTGATTCTAGGCTGAAAGCTACTCCTCCACTCATCAGGAAGATGTCCATAGAGGAATTTCTCTTAGCTACCAAAGTCACTAGTGCAGAGTCCTGTATATAGAACAGTTTGGAGTGCAAGAGGAAGAGGATTGAAGAAGGAGCTCCCAGTAAGGATACTCTTTCATGGGTACTATAGTCTATTACTATTGTGAGCAAAGTGAAGAAATCAAAGACCTTATCTACATTATTCTGAGACCCATAAATAGGGCACTTTACCATGGAGGTAGAAAAGACCACCAAAGAAGGTATGTTCAAAGATTTGACCACCTCTAATTTTGAGCTATAGTCATTTGATATGGTACTAGCTCACCATGAAACTAAAGTGGATTAGTGGAAATCCATTAACATTGTAATTGAGGAAGAGCTTGAGGAACTCAAAACTACTAAGGTCCAACTTAAAGTAGTGGTCGCTGAACTAACTAACTTCATCAGACAGTTAGTTACTCTAGTGGCCAGCATTCTGAGCACCTAAACTACTTTCGATCCTAATGCTGCAGAGAATCAGGATATCATATCAAAGTTGTAGAAAGACATGCATTTTGGGAAAATTGGTAAATGATGGATTGCACTACTACATTTGGGGCCAAATTTTGACAGAAGTTTCTGACAGGTAACTTTTTCTTACGAATTTGGTGTTTTTTTTTTGTAATAGGCCCTGATGATGTCGGTATTCCGATGGGTGTTTAATTGACCATCAAAATTCTGATAGATTTAGGGTATACATTAAAAAAAAAAGTGAAACAGCCTCATCATTTTTATTTCGATTGGAGAGTAGGAGAAAAGGAGAGATAGCTGAGCGTGGGAGAAGGTATGTGATTTATTCATCTTTCAAGCCTCTGGCATCATATTCAAATGCATTTCATTTTATTTTTGAGGGATTTTCTCTCTGAAATGACCACATTCTACTGTTGTCATGCCCTAGCTAGTTCTTTATCTCTATTATCTGATGTTATTGGTGCTTGTGCTCAAAGATATTGATTCACTTTATTGAAATGTTTGGATTCACGTTTGTTGATATTACTGGCATATGTGTTTAATGACACCATTGTATATTGTTGTCATTGAAATGACCGCATTCTACTAGTGTCGTGCCCTAGCCCATGCTTTAACTCCATTATTTGATGTTATTGGTGCTTGTGCTCAAGGATATCCATTTTTTTGAAATGTTGACTGTGGTTATCAAATGTAATAGACAGGACATTTGATGCTCACAATAGTAATAGACTGTATCAAATGTATTGTATCATTGATAGTTGAGACTTTGTTAAAAGGAAATATGACAAAGAATGTTTTTTATTTAGTTTCTCTATTTTGATCCCTAAGTGGCTTACAACCCTAGAGAAGTATATGCAGATTTATGGATCCAGTTGCAGGATACATAGAAGCTGATAATTCACAAGAAATCCATGCATCCAATTTGAATAGCAATTAATATAAAGAACTAGGGTCCTCCAATGGCCCAATCATCTAGACCTTGACTATCTCCTCAACCAATGACCCTTCAAAACTGGGTTATCATGCAATCAGTGAGTGATCCTTCATTCTCCTGGTCTGCCCTGCATCCAAACATATTGGAAATACATAATACAATGATAACAAGTCTTTCACAATCCCCCTTCCCCCAAGGAACACTATCAACCATCACTTAAACATAGCATTTCACTATTTTATGAGTGGATTGTGCAGGAACAATTAACATTAAACAAGGAGAAAACTCCTCAACACATCTTGGAAACCATCGAATTCAATAATAAATGAAACCTAACAACAACACTATTCCTTTCATAGTTGCAGGCAATATGGGAACCATTTTTGACAGATATTGTACAAATGAAGAGAATACTCCCAAGAGGAAATGCTTCAATGTGGAACAATTGAAGGACAATATTTTACATTTTTATGCACATCTGCAATGTTTTTGATATATTTCTGAGATAACAAAACCATAGAAAGAATAGCATATAGAAGAAAGTAAAGAATAATGATCATACTTTGAGATATTGTGGAAAATTAAAGGAAAGAATG
>MU227321.1:297719-310171 GCA_018584345.1 Thuja plicata | reverse complement strand
AGCAACTGAATGATAAATCCACATACCTGTATCTTTGTAAAATACCTGGAACATCAAAAAGATGGCTAAGTGGCTGCCACCATGATTTTTATCTACTAAATATGGGAAAAAAAACACCAAAAAAAATCAAATAGAAAACATGATTGGTCATTTCAGAGAGGATTCATGATCAAATAAAATGCAATGCCTTCTCTCACACTCGATCAATTTTCACCCGCACATTTTCTCCCACTCCTTTTCTCAACAAATGAAATAAAAATGATTTACCCATTTCAAAAAAGTGAATCGATATCCTTGAGCACAAGCACCAATAACATCAACTATTTTGATCTGTGGGTACCCTAATGTTGGCAAGAGTTCTTTTATTAATAAGATTACTCTGCAAGCTTGAAGAAGCGATATATTTTGGCAAATGAAGAGTAGAAAGATGATAATATTCCTGAGATCATGGATGGACACAATGTTGTAGACAAAATGGAAGACATCTTTCTAGACTAGCCCTAGATCCTTCGACAATTGGGCATAGGATCTAGACCCAGGCTAAAAAGATGTCTTCCTTTCTGTTGTGGAATTATCCCTTCTTTTGCCTGCACTCATTCCTCTTCTCAAAAGTAGTTATCTAGAAACTTTGGATACTGTTTCTCATCCATGCACGAAATGTTCTAGTGATCATATAAAATTACTTTAGGCCTCCAGTATTGATGAGATGTACAAGTGTAAAATGTTTTTGCGAGATTGGGATCAATTTGTGTAGTGTACATAAATGCAAGGCGGTGATTATTCTTGATGATCGATAGGTAGCTAGGACAGTAGCAAGGACTAAAGATAACACAACTCAAGAGACCATCATAGGTTGTCTCTTTCTTTAGTCTATATTAATGACAGAATGTTTTACATTGCATTAGCTCATCAAATCCGTGGATTTGAAAGAATTTAATAGAATATTTTCATGACAACGTATATTATTTAAGTTGACATTGCCCGAATTTATCTACTTTGAGCACTGGTATACTATGAAGACGATGATAAAGAAGCATCTCCTACCATGGCCATGCTTCTTTATCACCATCCTCATAGTCTACAAGTGCACGAAGTAGATAAATTCATGCAACGTCAACTTAAATAATATACGTTGTCATGAAAATATTCTATTCAATTATTTCAAATCCTTGGATTTGATGAGCTAATGAAAGGTAAAAAAATTTGTCAATAATATAGACCGAAGAAAGAGAGAACCTATGATGGTCTCTTGAGCTGTTTTATCTTTAATGTGCATATCCATCAGTTTTTTGACATTTCATAATTAATTTCCGACAGCAGTGCTATGCCTTTGACAGATAAAATGTCAGAGAATCATAATTTACGACAATTCTTCTGACAGTAATGTTATACGTTTGACAGGGCAACCTGTCAAAGAAATGCTACATGACTGTCGCTATTCCAACATGAAATTGGAAAGTAATGCTATATATCTGACTGGTACATCTATCAAAATTAGGTGGAAACTATCAGTATGCCAACAGTTATAATGTCGGAAAGGATATGTTTTTGACAGTTATTTTTGACAGAGATTGTATATTTCTGATAGGTCATGGTGTCAGAATGCCAATGGATGAACCGCAGGAAATGCCATAATGAAGTTGTTGTCATGTGCAAGTTTTTGATGTGATGTGGTGTTAGTAAACTGACGGATGTGTCTTCTGTTGAAATTTCCTATGCAAAAATGGCGACAGACTCATGTGTTGAAATACCAACAAATGAGCATTGGAAATCTGACAAATGGCTATTGGAATTTGACCTCAAATGTACTAGTGTCAAGAGGCTCAAATCTGAAGGGCTGCTAGTTGTTGAGCAGCTAGGTAACACTCTAATGAAGTTAGAGAAAGAGAGGAGCTACATTGAAAAGAATTTGCAGACTCTCACATCAGAGAGGGTAAAGTGTTAAGAATGCATAGTCTCGCTACTCGTAGCAATTAAAATGAAGACTAATGAGGAACTAAAGGCCGGGATCCTGCAGAAAGGAGATGAGCCTCTAATTGAATGGATTCAAAGCCTCAATTTTAAGACCGAGATGATCATTCAAGTCAAAGGGGGATTGCATCAAACAAATGTTAAAATCAAAGAAGAGAAGAGAAAATATTTTAAACTCCTTCAGGGTCTCCATGCGAACTCACAGACAAGTGGTCAAGGAAAAGAGATGATCGGAGTAACCACCATGAAAAAATCCTTCTCCGACTATGTGGATAAGTTAGCAGAGGAGTCCTATTCTCACTTGCATAAGGTGTCGGAACTCCAATGGTTGAGTGGGTGCATCTACAAAGCTATGGAAGAGTTGAAGGACATGGTAGATGTAGTTAAGAGCCTAATCACAGATCATTCCAGGTGGCTCATCAGATATACCAATGTCCATGTCAATAGACATGAAGAGCTAATTTGTGTCATCACATATGTCATTGCCTATAGCGCGAAAATAGATAAGGGGAAGAAAATGGAAACATAAATATTTCCCCTTATATTAATTTTGATAGAGATTGTAATGGAAAAATAGTTGTTTATCATTCTTGGTTAGGGAAGTTGAACCATTTCGGTTCCCCCTTTTTTTTGTAAGGGTCCAACTCTGGGATCTATATGTACTCTTTTGAAAATCAATACAAAGGTCGGCTAAATTTTGGTGTGAAGAATGGAGTTTTCCTGAGTCAAATGTGTGTATGTCTGAATACCATTGTTTTACTAGTTCCACTACATTGCATTTGTCTTTCTATTAATTTGAATGTTTCATTGAAATTGGATTTATAGTTTATGATTGCACCAAGTTTCTATATTATGATTTGATATGGTTAATTGAGGGGAAGTTTTAGTGTTATTCAAAGTTTGAGAAACGTTCCTATTATATAGATTGCTTCATTATTGTTTTAAGCAGTAATCTCTCATTCCTGCATCCTGCATGATCATTATCTGTCATTGCATTACCAGTTTTAGATCTCGTATGATTACTGAGATCTCAAGATTGGCTAGATTTAGTTGAATTTGATTTGCCTGAGCTAGTTCCTGTCTAGGCCTAGCTTGGTTTACCTCTTATGTTCTCACATTAAGAGCATACCCCTGTTAGATTAGGAAAGATCAATATTCATTGAAGATCATTCATTTAAGGGAGCTATACCTTCAAATTCAGACATAAATTAGTTATTCATTTACATTTCCCAACTATTGTATTTGATTATTTCTTTAATATTTGGGCATTTTAGAGTTAAAGTGAAGAAGAAAAATCTCTTTACCAACATACACCTTTGCAACCGCTTGTCAACTTCCTAGAGCACTAAAATTAAGCCATTTTTAAGCATCAACAAATTTTGATCACATATCTAACCTAGTTGAACTAGGTAATTTCTCAATTTATTCTTCAATTTATTTCTCAATTTCGTAAGTGTTTAGGGTGTTAACTTATCCCTCTATAAATTGTAGGTCATGTATATTTAGTTATTGTAGATGAGAACAATAAGGAAGGTACTGATTACTTTTTGTGTCGTTGTATTGAGGGCAAAATGAAATTGACAACTACAGTCATTGATGGAGAGGGTATTGAGTACCCAATAGGATCCGTTGTTTTTATAGGGAAATGGCTTAGAAGGTATGCTATCAAAATATAATGTATTCTTGTTTGATGACTTTGAGACCTCTTACCATCATTCTATTACACTTTGTATGTTGAATTTTATATTCATTTATGCTTCTATAAAATGCAGGTACCCTATCGCAAAATCTAAGAATTGGTTGTTTGAGGACTATGAGACACAAACATATTTTGCATTACTAGACCCTTCTTGTTGCAACAAATATTGAATTGATAAAGTATACTGGTAGAACTTGTAATAAGAATTTATGGAAACTTCATGAATCTGAACACGAGGTAATATATGACACAATAAGGGTTAGAGCCGATCAAGAAGGTTTTCTCAATTAGTTATGGGCCATCATGAAGAATCATTCTGCAAATAATATAATTATTTTGACAATTTTGTATATAAATTTTGCGAAACAATCTAACTTGACTTTTTTGTAAATATAAATGACTATGAAGTGGTCCACATGCATATTTGGAGACCACATTTTGTATATTGAAAGAAGATCAAATTGTATATATAAGTGGCCATGGGTTGATTTGTATATATCAAGAGGTGTCACATTTTTTATAGTTTACTATGTACCATTTAACTAAGAGCATATCAATTAATTATGATTTATTACAATTATAAAAATGGCTCATGCGGTGGATATCTCATGTTTCTCTAAATTATAATAATGGTTCATGTGTAGTGGATATCATGTTTCTCTAAATTATAATAATGGCTCATGTAGATGATATCATGTTTCTCTAAATTGTAATAATGGTTCATGTAGTGAATGAATTGATGATGGAACAAAATGATTCTAAAGGTTTTGTGGTTGTTTAGTCCAGTTAGAAGTATTTACAATAAGTCTCCATGATGCATAATGTAGTGGTGATTAATCTTTTATTTGTAGTTTAATGACTTATTTCTTCTTTGCTTGATAACAAATCCTTCAATCTTCATCCAGTATGATCACTTTTCAACCCTACCCACTCTATAGATCTATCATAGGTCAAATCACATCTCTCTTAGACCCACTAGACTCCACATCCTGGATCTCCATTCACTTCTACTCAAACCATTCATTTATGTTTCAACTTCATGTCATGCATTCCCATGCAATAGACATCTTCAACCTCAACCATAAACTATGCTTCCATGGGTGATCCTAACTCCCCTAAGGATCCCAAAATACTCCAATCATCTATTCCCCAACATCTCAACTCACTCTTGTATGCATTCTATCTCCCTTCTCCAAACTATCCCAACTTGCACAGTCTACTAGTACAGCAGTGAGGATTTTTAAATCCTTTCTAAATATATTTCCAATTGAATTTGCAACCTAATTACACATTTGAATACCCTTTTTCAAGATTCATAACATATCTAAAGATCAACCCTAGGTGTTTTGGACCAAGTAACTCAAAACTACCTCTGTCACTAAACTAAGAGGGCTAACTCGACCCATTTTACAAAGCAACCATGCTTGTTTCTCAACACTAGACTTTGAGACTTTCAACAGTGTCATAAAATCATCAATGACTAATAATTCCACCATCAATTTGGTCCTAAGAACATTCGCAACCATGGGGGACTGAAGTGTCCCCAAGGTGCACTAAGCATGATTGGGCAACAATCTTTCGAGGCTCGTATCTCAGACCTCGTGAGACCTATCAAAAAAAATTAAGATGCTATAGGACCGTGTTATCAAGGCCCACAATAACCTCTCTCCATTCAGGGATATTTGACTTTGTTTAAAATTGGCAAGGTAATCTCGCTTGATGCCAAAACTTGCAGTGGTGCTCAGTTGAAAGTTGCACCATTGGGTATCTTTCAAACCGTGAGTCCTAGCATCAAATAATTTTCTACATTAGCTCCAATTGGCTGGGTAAATTCTAGTGACAACCCTATTTCTCCCACACAGTCACTAGAACATTCACGACCATGGCGGACTGAAGTGTCCCCAAGGTGCACTAAGCACGATTACTCAGCGATCTTCTGATGCTCGTATCTTGGACCTCGTGAGACCTATCAGAAAATTTTTAGATGCTATAGGACTATGTTACCAAGGCCCATAATAAACTCTCTCTATTCTGGGATATTAGACTTTGTTTAAAATTGGCAAGGCAATCTCGCTTGATGCGAAAACTTGTAGTGCTGCTCAGTTGAAGGTTGCACCATTGGGTATCTTTCAAACCGTGAGTCCTAGCATCAAATCGTCTACTCTATTAGCTCCAATTGGCTAGGTAAATTCTAGTGACAACCTTGTTTCTCCTAAATAGTTACTAGAACGCTCGCGACCATGGCGGACTGAAGTGTCCCCAAGGTGCACTAAGCATGTTTGGGCAGCGATCTTCCGAGGCTTGTATCTCGGCCCTCATGAGACCTATCAGAAATTTTTTAGATGTTATAGGAACATATTACCAAGGCCCACAATAACCTCTCTTCATTCTGGGAGATTTCACTTTGTTTAAAATTGACAAGGCAATCTCGCTTGATGCTGAAACTTGCAGTGGTGCTCAGTTGAAAGTTTCACCATTAGGTATCTTTCAAACTGTGAGTCCTAGCATTGAATCATCTACTCCATTAGCTCCAATTGGCTAGGTAAATTCTGGTGAAAACCCTATTTCTCCCATAGAGTCACTAGAACGTTCACGACCATGGCAGAGTGAAGTGTCCCCAAGGTGCACTAAGCACAATTGGGCAGCGATCTTCTGAGGCTTGTATCTCAGACCTCGTTAGACCTATCAAAAAAATTTAAGATGTTATAGGACTGCATTACCAAGTTCCACAATAACCTCTCTCCATTCTGGGAAATTTGACCTTTTTAAAAATTGGCAAGGCGATCTCGCTTGATGCCAAAAATTTTAGTGGTGCTCAGATGAAAGTTGCACCATTGGGTATCTTTTAGAACATGAGTCCTAGCATCGAATAATCTACTCCATTAGCCCCAATTGGATGGGTAAACTCTAGTGACAACCCTATTTCTCCCATGGAGTCACTAGAACATTCACTACCATGGCGAACTGAAGTGTCCCCAAGGTGCACTAAGCACGATTGGGCAACGATCTTCCGAGGCTTGTATCTCGTACCTCATGAGACCTATCAAAATTTTTTTAGATGCTATAAGACCATGTTATCAAGGCCCAAAATAACCTCTCTCCATTATTGGAGATTTGAATTTGTTTAAAATTGGCAAGGCTATGTCACTTGATGCCAAAACTTGCAGTGGTGCTCAGTTGAAAGTTGCACCATTGGGTATCTTTCAAACTGTGAGTCCTAGCATCGAATTGTCTACTCCATTAGATCCAATTGGCCAGGTATATTCTAGTGACAAGATTGTTTCTCCCACATAGTCTCTAGAAAGTTTGTGAATATGGTAGACTAAAGTGTCCCGAAGGTGCACTAAGCATGATTGGGCAGCGATCTTCTGAGGCTCGTATCTTGGACCTCGTGAGACATATAAAAAAATAAATCAGATGTTATAGGACCATGTTAGCAAGGCTTACAATAACCTCTCCCCATTCTGGGAGATTTGACTTTGTTTAAATTTGGCAGGGCAATCTCACTTGATGTCCAAACTTGTAGTGGTGCTCAGTTGAAAGTTGCACCATTGGGTATCTTTTAAACTGTGAGTCCTAGCATCGAATCGTCTATGCCATTATCTCTATTTAGCTGGGTAAATGCTAGTGTCAACCTTGTTTCTCCCACGGAGTCACTAGAAAATTCACCTCCATGCCGAACGAAAGTGTCCCCAAGGTGCATTAAGCACCATGGGGTATGTTAGCGAGCTTTCCTAAGGTCTGTGGGAATCGGTAAACCGTGAACAAAATTTTTTCTTCTCCTAGGATGATTTAGGATCATAATGTATCCAAAATTTGTATTTTATAAAATTTCAAGCAAACCTTGAAAGCACGAAGGGTACTCAAAACTACATGTAAGGCACGGATAGTACATACAAACACTTGTAAGGCCTGATTATAGTCATCAATGTTCGTAAGGGATGAATTCTAATACACATGAGGTAGTGATGACACATTTAGGTATTCTTAAGCCAAATAGAATACTCATAATGTATGAATTTACTTTTCATGAAACATACACATGAATATTCATACCACATAGCACATGAATTCATTTAAGTCATGAATCATCTATGTGAATACAAAACATGAAGTATAAACATGAATTTACTGAAGTCATGAAGCATACATATATGACATGAAGGATACACATGAATACAATGTAGCACATAAATCATGAATTCAATTAAATCATGAATTACATGTATACACATGAGTACAATGTAGCATACATGTTGGACATGAATTTACATTATGCAGCATATACATGAACACGTAAATTAAATCATGAAGTACAATTGTGAACACACATAAAAGGCATACACATAAATTTGCTTAATTCATGAAGCATACATGCAGGACATAGATTATGAATCATACGCATGAATTCATTTCAGTCATGCACGAAGCCTATCCACATGAATTTAGGTTATGAAGCATATACATGAATACACATAAGTACATTAAGTTATAAAGTAGACACATGAATATATGCAAGCCATGAAACAAGAATACACTTAAGAAATAAATTCTACACATGACTACATATACACAAACGTATTTACATACTAACAATGAAAAAATGAAGACACAATGAACAAATTGGATTGAATATCAAGTTTCATATATATCAAAATGAACAATAATTATGTATATATCCAAAATGGCATACATGCCAAATCAATAATATAGTTACAACAATTTGGCATTGACAATAATAATAGCGTACATATCAATACATGGCATACATGCCAAATCCATAATAGAGTTACAAAAAAAGATATCAACTATGTCGAGGTCGATATATACAATGTACAAATGTCACACATATATATATATACACACACAAAATTTTGTCATTCAATGACTAAAACTAGATCTATATAATGTCTCGATATATCTATGATTCTTGTGGATCATCAAAATCTAGCTTCTTTGCAACAACATTTGGTTCACTAAGTCTCTACACAAGAACAATTCAAATGTTAAGCCATATATATTATCTCAGAATAAATATCAAAATACATAAATATTGGGTTGTAATTTGCATACTGAAGCCTTAGCTAGATCTCTTATGCTTGGGCTGACTGATAAACAAAATGGGTTCCATAGTGGGCGAGAGGGACTCCTATAAAAATGACTGGGAAAAGTAATGACGACTAGTGGTGAAAGGTCCTACAACAGAAAAAATACAAAATACATGTTATAAATTAGAAATACTAAAAAATAAAAAATGCATGGACTGAAAAGAAAATGCATACCGCAACTGGATCTCTTGTGCTAGGAAAGTGATCCATAGGAAGTGGAGAAGGGTTCGCGTCATCTGAGGTAGCTATGACCAATTCCTTTATGAAAAGTCATAGAAAATGACATACTAATAGAGGAACATGATTTCTAAAATATTTTGAACAAACAAGAATGCAATTGAAAGTAAATGTAAAAATGTGTTACCTCCTCCCTCTCTTGAACATCAACAATGTTTGGGGCATTCATCAGTTTAGTGAAACCCAATTGATTTTACATGTACATACAATAAACAAGTCAAGTGCATTCATCAATATAGACTACATTGAAATGTTCATAATACATTTCAACAAATACACTTAAATTGAAGTAATTAACTTTTTTGTTTCAATGTCCCCGATGATTTCTTCCTCTTTCCTAATGACCTCAAGCTTCGTGGGGTAGGCTAACAAAAAAAAATTAACATAAGAGAAATAATATGATACCGCATGCATTCAATTAAAAATATAAACAAGAGGTGTGCAAAAAATGATACCACATAGCTCTCTAAGCCAAAGTCAACGGTAGAAAGGGTGACATCCTCAATCTTAGAAATCTGAGCCCTTGACAAGCCCTATAAAACACCAAATAAAAATATAAGAAATAGTTTACAGTGAAGATTATGATTCACTTGAATTCCACAAATGATTATGCTCCACAACTCTATTATCACAAGTTTATAATCAAATTTTACAAACCATTATTACAATATAAAATTTTGAACTCTTCTTTCAAACACAAGACTATTCTTTAACAAATTTGTAGGCACATTTAGAGAAGGAAGGTGGATTTATTCAAGGATGAAGGGGTTTTGTGACGGATTCTATATGTGGGGGTCTATAGTGAAGTGTGTATGCAGTTGGTTTGGCCTGGAGTGGATTGGAGAGATCCTTTTGATCAGACCCTAGGTGTGTGATCCTAGAAGTGAGGGTTTAGTGGCTAAGGCCATAGATAAAGGATAGAGCCTTGGAGAGTTGAAAATAAGTTGTTTCCTAACCCCTAGAGGGACTATTTCAGCCTTTGGAGTCATGAGAGTAAGTGGAGTTAGGGGTTGCTTTATAAATGGGGAGAATTAGGCCTAGTTTGGAGGTTACATGAGTATTGGATCTTGGGTATGGTCCAAAGGAGTATGTACTAAATCTTGGGGAGGATTTAAAGATCCCAAAAGGGTATCTAAATCATGTTTTATTTTCCTTATTTATTTGGGGAATGTTGGAGAAAAGGACAAAATAGTGACTGGTGTGGGCTACTAGCTTTAAGGGCTGAATGTGAGAGTTCTGTAAGGGATTGGTTATCCAGACGTAATGGGTTGATGGAACATGGTAGATAGGCCATAAGGAGATTATTTATGTATTTTAAATGAAGGTTGAATTTGTGAGTGAAGATATGGTGTTTGGGAAGCTCTAGGAGCACTTGGGGTAACCTAGAAGGTGGGTCCTTGAGGAAGCTTTGGAAGTGAGAAGTTGCTACAAATAGGAGATAGATTGTTGTCAAACATGATCAATGAGGTCACCAAAAACCACATCTACATCATATATGTTGGGATTCTTCAGAAGGCCATGGAGGTGTATTGAAGGATTAAGGATAATCACAATCAATGAATAATCATAGATTGTATTCATGATTTTGAACAAGAAATAAGAGTAAAAGAACAATGGTTGGATGTTCCGAATGATATTAAAGGTTGATTCAGAAGCCAATAAGTGATTGGTTGGGGTATGAGTCTATGTATGAGTTCAGCATTGGTTGAATTGAGTCCAAGGATAGAGGGCGAGAGTTCAAATCAATTTGAGTCATGATGGCTAGACAAGGAATTGAATTCATTGAGTTGAATGACATTAGAAAAAATTATTTGACCATAAAGAAATATCAAACAAACATACACTAAGTTACCACCATACAAATTATTAAGATATGATATTTTCAAAATAACGTAGTATTCTATTTTAGGAATATTTATAAAACATTACCTCATGTGTTTGAGCTACCCGTCTATGTGTACTATAACAAGAACTCCTTGGTGTGCTTGTCCCACCAGTTACACCCTACAATGCATATTATTCATGTATCAATTTAGATTCTTCTATACATAAAATTTTATTTACTTTTAACAGATTTAAGTAATTAATTAAAATAACATGTCAAAACAAAAATTTAAACAAACCTGTGTCGGCTCTGAATAATACACCATCTAAAATAGATCATGTGTGAGGGCCACATCCTCAGTAGTGGATGCCTAACATATTTTTCTACAATGTGCACATGAATGGGATGTCAAACCATCCGCACTTTCCTGGCGATCGGCCCCATCACATATACCGTTAAAACTGAAGCAGATATGCTCAATGGGCTGGGCTAACCCTGGAAATGTATGTGATGATAATGGAGCTCACACAAGATGAGGTGATCCTAATGGTGCATCTGATGGTGATAGAGCTGGTGTAGGATGGGATGATCCTAATGACACATCTGATGAAGATGGAGGTGGCACTAATCCATCCTCTCCATCTAACTGAGTGTCATGCTAGATAATGACATCAGTCAAGGATGCAACTGAACGAAGAGTCTGTATATCCATAGACTCCTTCACCACTACTGGGACTACAACATGAATGAGGGGTTTTCTCACCATATGCCTCTTCTCTTGTGGTCAGGTAATCCTATGTGCCCTAGGTCTATCCTGCGCAAAGCCTCTCCCTCTACCCTGAAACTCATGAAATTCAAAGTAATTTGGCTTCTCGCCAATGATATACTCACAGTATAGCTTCCTAAAAAAATATAAAGGAGCCTCATTATTATTACAAGCTGATTGGTCAAATACCATGTACCACCTATCCCAAAAAGCTGATTTCACCCCCCTATAAACACACCAATGTATACAAAATCATTTTGTATTAACTTCTAAGGAATTGCTAGTATTAGGATCGGTAAAAAAGGGCACATATGTCACATTTTTCTATGCCTTTTATTTTCACATCCTCATAGGATAAACCATAAGCATAAAATGTATGACACCTATCCCTCAATGAACCCCATTTTTTCACCTCTTGAGACACCTCATTTGCACTATTGGACCTTTTTTCTAATGTAGTGGCAAGGGTAGAGTGATGTTGAAGATCGAAAGCCTTCAACCTATTGACCAATATATTAATTTGTGCACTATTTTTGTTAATTCATTGCATGAAGTCCTCATGTGATGCATCTATATGACCTAACCGAACATGGGGAGGGCGTACAGGTGGCGATGGTTGTGGAGAAGGATAATTTTGAGGAGGGTTTATGAGTGGAGATTGTGGTTGAGGGTTTATGGGTGGCAAGGGTTGTTGAGGGTTTACATGTGGCAATGATGTAGCTTCTATGGGGGGTGGTCTTTCATTTCATTTTCATCTTTTTGGGTTGTTTGATGAATCTGGAATGAAATTAATAAAAGAAAATAAAAAATCAATAAAATAACCTAATTTGATTACAATTGCAAAAA
>MU227321.1:239745-278421 GCA_018584345.1 Thuja plicata | reverse complement strand
TTCTAGATCTAAACTATATCTACATAAGTTTAACACCTAGATATCAAATAAAATCAAAATTCAGAGAAGAGGAAAGGATATCTGTTCCAACTATCTACAATGGATTATATAAGCTACAAATACAAATATAGATAGTTGGAACAGATAATCTATTGTAGATAGTTGGAATAGATAATCTATCATAAACTAGTTTTTGGTTTGTCATAAACATCTTGAATCACATTCTATTAAACATGGAAAAAACTATTTATGATAGATTATCTGTTCCAACTATCTACAATGGATTATATAAGCTACACATACAAATGTAGATAGTTGGAATAGATAATCTATTGTAGATAGTTGGAACAAATAATCTATCACAGATAAACTAGTTTTTGTTTTGTCATAAACATCTTGAATCACATTCTATTAAACACAGATAAAACTAGGACAAAACAAAAACTAGTCTACAATAGATTATCTGTTCCAACTATCTACGATAGATTATATAAATTTTGTCATAAACATATTGAATCACATTCTATTTAATCTGCTTATGTATTCCTTAAAAAATTAATCTTTAATGATTTGCTATACAAACTACCTGGATATAAAATATAAGAAATATGAAAGAATAAGAAATATGATTTGCTGTACAAACTACTTGGATATAAAATAGTAGCTGAGACCTTTGGTATTCTTTTCAATCTATCAGTATGTGCTGATTCCTCTAGTATTCTATGCAAAGAACCTATGCAAACCTATGCAAAGATCTGTGATATTCTAATTCTAAGAGCTGTGATACTCTGTGAATAAGAAATTCTGATACTTTCAGAATGTAAATGCAAGTGTAAACAAATTCTACCACCGTAGGCTGTATTAATAGAATTTTTTTCCCTCCATATTTCAATTTGAATTTGAATTTCTGCAATGTGTTGTCATTCGTGGCTTTCACAATACAGATAATTTATTGGCTAAAGTGGAATGAAAGAAAATTTTGAATGGTTTTGCATTTATTGTTTGATTAGAATGGATTGGTGAGACTCACAACTGCTTATATTTATGATGCAGATATTCAAAATCTGGTGGTTGAATTCTCCAGTTTGAACAGATTGGATGGGTGACTGAAAAAAATCCTTTTTATTTATATCTATGATGGGATTGAAAGTTGAGCATGTGTACATTAGGCATTACTTGGTTAGCAAGTAATGAGTTGATTGCATTGTCTGCAAAATTGTACAGTATCAAGTATATTAATTTATACCTATTTCATTATATTGTGTGTAGAGTAATCTAAGTTTTCAAAAATAACATTTTATATTGTTTCAAAAAGTAATAAGTTGATTACATTGTCTACAAAATTGTACAAACTCAAGTATAATAATTTATACCTATTTCATTATATTGGTGTGTAGATTACTTAAAATTTGAGCATATGTACATTAGTCATTACCTGCTTAGCAAGTAATGAGTTGATTGCATTGTTGCAAAATTGTACAATATCAAGTATAATAATTTATACATATGTCGTTATATTGTGTGTAGAGTAATCTGAGTTTTCAAAAATAACATTTTATATTGTTTGACTATAAACACACAATGATTGTAGTTTGTCCATTACTTGTATTGATTTTACTAAATCAATGATATAGGCTATATAAAATTTAAATAATTTATTCTATTATAATTATTAATTAAAAAATACATAAAAATTAGAATCTTATTGTTCAATCAATATGCTATATTGGTATTGTCATTGTTTTAAAAAATACTAACAACCCTCACAACAATTCAAACCTGTTCAAGTACTGGGTCCTTTCCCCTAGTTGTGGGTGCTAACACCAAATGATCCTCGATCAGTCTTCAAACCCTGCTTTTTCCCTTTCCATACGAGTGGGATGAATTTTTTTTCAACTACCAATCGTACCTCGCTGTGCAATGGGTAAGCTGATGTTGAGGTGCAATAGGTAGGCTCAAGATATATTTAAGATAAATTATGATAAAATATATAAAGAGTTGAGGGACAAATAAAGAACAATAGTATTATATTTTGTGAATGCTTATAATTTATTTAAGAAATATATTTTGAGGGCGACTATTAATCATCTATGAGAACATTAATTGCCTATAAGAATGACATCTATATTTAGTGTAGAAAATAATTTTATTAGGAAAATAATTGCGTATTACATAAAATAGTGAAAGAAAAAATATATCATAGATAAACAATTTAATTCTACAATGCAACACTCATCCATAAGTAGTAGATACTTTTTACAGTGAGTCAAATTTAGATATTGTTATCACGATTCAACTGTGTAGTTTTTTGAGTCAAACACATTGACCCATGTTTTATGAGTAGTGGTTCACACAAACCCATGTCTAATGGGAATGAATGAAACACTTAACACTCATTACATCTAAGTGAACTCATAGAGGTGAAGCATCTGGACTTCCCTGGAGGTCACCCATCCCAGTACTACTCCAGCTCAAGCATTCCTAACTATAGAGTTTCCTCCATAGTTAAACCCATTGTTCTTGCAACCTCATTTGTAAGCACTACTCGTGAAACATGGGTCAATAGGTTTGACTAAAAAAACTACACAGTTGAATCTTGGTAGCAATATCACAACGGTCATCCAATTGTAACAAAGGCCTTGACTTGGCCTCAAGTGAATGAAATCCAATCTTTTCCTCAACATAATGAAAACCAGTGTGTTCAAATCCTAAGAGTAAATTGTTCCACCAAACGACACGTGATCAGTCTTCAAACACTTCTTTATCCCTTTCCATATGAGTGTGACAAATTTTGTTTTAACTATCATTTGCACATTACTGTGTAATGGGTAGGCAAAAGTTGGGGTGCAATTGGTAGGCTCAACATATATTGAATAAAATTATGAGAATATATATAAAGAGTTGAGGGATAGATAAAGAACAATAGTATTATACTTTGTGAATGTTTATAATTTATTTAAGAATTATGTTTTGAGGGTGATTATTAATTATATATGAGAACATTAATTGCCTATTACAACATTATCTATATTTAATAAGGAACACAATTTTATTAGGAAAATCATAGCGTATTACATACAATATTAATAGAAAAAATATATTACAGATAGAGAATTTAATTCTAGAATGCAACACATCCATAAGTAGTAGATATTTTCTACAACAAGTCAAATTGTGATATTTCTTAGAGGATTCAATTGTGTAGTTTTTTGAGTCAAATTTATTGACCCATGTTGCTTGAGTAGTGGTTCACACAAACCTATCTTTCATGAGAATGAATGGAACACTTAACACTCATTACATCTAGGTGATGCTCACAAAGGTGAGGCACCAAGACTTTTTGGGAGGTCACCTGTCCTATTACTACTTGTTATGCCTTGCATACATGTTCCTACATTTTGTTGGCAAAATGTTGGGTCCCCCTTTTTTGCTTTTGGTTGTTCCTTTTGTTTCTTTTCATCTCTTTTTCTTTCTTCAGCCTTTGCCTCCGCTCGGCCTTTGTTGTCACCTCCTTTTGGTTTTTCGTACTCCGGGACCTGGTCCTAGAATGTTTTGTTCCTTCGTGCCAGCTGAATTCTAGACCCCGGGATTCTTGTGCCACTACTTCTGGGGGTTGCCTTTTTCATGGGATTTGCGGAAGGGAATGGTGTGTTTTAATCCAAGGGATATAAATTGGGTTTCATCTGTCACTTTTACACTTACCACGAACAATTTACCCTCAGAGTGAATTAAGAGCGAATTGTGCGATTTAACAATGAGCTAAGTGTGATTTTCTTTGAGTGATTAGCAGTTAATTTGGAGTTCGGACCTGTGCATGTTTTCAAGATATCCTGCAGGGTTCTTGGCGTGTTTGTGGGTTTTGAAGAGTTGTTCATTTGTAGAGAACCTCCCGTGCCCTTCCTTATGCATCTTTGATTTTTAGGTAGGTCCTTCTGGCCCTCCTCTTTCCCTTTTTTTTTTGCTTTGTGCTTTGTTCCTTTTCATTTGGGGATTTGTTTTCCTTGTGTTCTGGTCTTCGTCGTTGCCTCCTATTTGTGGGATGGCTGTGCAAGAGGGTTTTCCACCCTTTGTGCATTTTTAGATAGTGTAAAATAATTTTAGATTTATTTAAGCCTTTGTTGGCCTTCTATAAATTTTTAGGTAGTATTTTTTAGGTTAGTTGTAAATGTGTTTGCGCCTGTGAGTAGCCTGTGTGAATATTATTCTTTGGCTCCTTGTTGATAGTGTTCATAGCATGTAGTTTTTGTGTAATTCTTTGTAAATTCATGTACATGTTTTGTACATTCCTTTGAGTCCTACCCATCCCTTGACGAGCTCACCATGGCCTCTGCATTGTTTGTTTAAATTCGAGCTCACCCACCTGTTTTTTGCTAGACTCAAAATCGTCACTTCACTTGTTTGAGTTGTGGCTGTTCTCTCTCCTCCATCACTTCAACATTAATGGTAGGATTAATTCACCATACGCAAGCATTTAAAACCATTCCAAGTAGAATTTACTCCATTCATGTTAAGACAACTATCGCAATAAATACCATTACTCCATTCATTGCATGACCACGTGACAACCCACGTCAGCCAAGTACAATGAATTGCTTGGTCATTTCAATAGCGGTTCGTTTCTCTGAAACCCGGGAATTTATTATATTTGATTATTTATATTAACAGTTGTCCGGTCTTGCAGGCTGTGAATAACTCATCAAGCAACATGTCTAAAGCATCTTCCCCTCCCATAATTCCAGAACTCTCGTCCACTTTAACAAGGGCAGCCACCAAGACAAGGGTCAAGAAAGTATTGGAAAGGATCCCACTCACATAAAAATATCTGAAGGATGGTGTCATCATGGCATCCATAGTGGATTCCAAATTAAAACAAATAGCTGACATAGAGGTTGAAGCATGGGCCGAATTGTATGGCCTTATATAGACAATGTTCAATCAACGCATCGCTGGAGATTGTATGGCAAAGAACATGGCCGCCTCTGGCATAATCAAAGCCACATGCTTCCCCTTCTTGATGGAGGCCCCAGAGCTTATTCTCACCTTGACACAACATTATAACACAACCATCTGGGTTGTTGTGCTTGATGCTTCCCTTCCTTCGGGCTTCCCAACACCCCTAGTATCCCTCGATGCTGCCACTTTTACTTTGAAACTAGGGATCCCTCAGTTAACCAATTCTATCATTATCTCCCAGGCCGTGTCACTGTAGGAGTTCGACAATGTTCAACAGGATGCTCGACAACACCTTAACACCCACTGGCTAAAGATTTCAAAGAAAGATTATGAGAAAATGAAGTTGGAGATCCCTCGCACGGACTTCAAAGAGAGCATACAAGCAGGGATCATCTTCCTATGCTGGGTCTTTAAGGAACAACATGCCCAAGAACTTTTGGCCTGGATGTACTACTTTCTGTACAACGTCACCACTAATGGACAAAATTTTGATTGTGCAACTATTATTGCTAATCATGTGGACTACCAGCTGAACAAAGTCCATGAGAAATCTAAGTTCCATATGAATTCTTATGTTTTATGGGCACTAACACTACAGAGACCCAAAATCTGGGGTTTAATTATAGTGGGCATCCTTGGGACAGGGCTCGACCAGAATGCTCCTTGGGATTATTTCCCCCATATTTAATGGGAAGCCAGCTTCCCTAATTTCTACTGGGTAAATGATACCTTCATTTACTACAACATTTTAATACCCACTCGAGATGCTGGTTACCGTTTGTCTAAGGAGGCCATGACTTTGGTAAGTTCCTATGGCAATTATTTTATTTAATTCCAACGACAGTCATACATTCGGGTGACCGGATTCTCTGGCAAGCCCTACCTATTGCCCAAACACTGTGAAGATAAGATCATTTTATTGGAATACCGCAGACAAATCATGGAGGTCCATACTTATTATGGCCTCAAGAAGGTTACCACCATCCCTTTCCTGATCACTTGCGAGAATTACACTTGCAGCCTTGCAGTGGCCAAAGAGGCCGACAATGAATTAAAAAGTCTAAGACTGGTAGACTTCTACGTGGCGTAGAGAAATTTTGATCCACTAGGAAAAATAAATCAAGCATTACCTTGGGTGTCAGCGCCCCATGAGCCTCACATGGAGGATTTTTGGGCAAATTTCTAGGATGAATTCGAAGTCTAGAGTTGACATTATGTAAGAATGACAAAAGGTATGATGAAGCGCATTGGCCTTCAGACCTTTCCAAAGGATTTCTCAGACAGCCGGCCCGTGGAGGACCTTGAATATAAATCCAAAGGGATTGATAAGATGGCTCTCCCTTCTATGGATTGGTACACCATAGAAATTTTGATGATAGAGGATATCACTAAGGATATTGTGAAGCACAGTAACGCACATTTTTCATGGGTATGTAAAAAGAGCACCCACCTAGATGGTTCACTTTTGCGGGAGTCTAATTCTGACACCGGAATGTCAAGGCAGGGAAGAGACAAAGGGAAAACAAAAGACAACACCTCAACCCTGGTTTCATCCCCAGTTCTAGTCTCTTTGATGGAACAACTTAATGCCTAGCTGGAGTCATCTCAATGCCTGAGTGAAACAATCAGCGCCAAACTTTCCATTTGTCTTAGGGTCACTTCAGTTGGATCTACCCTTCTTTTAGGCTCTCTTCACTTGTAGCACTCATGAGCTGGGCAACGGAGAGGGAGGATGAAGATGCGACTATTTTGGATGATAGGGCCCCATTGTAAAAAAGGAGGAGGCAATGAATAGATAATCCCCAACCAAGCACAGAAATAAGCCCTGAACTATCGGGTGGTACTCCTATGGAGCTCATCCCTTCCTCCCCCGAACCAAAAAATCCTCCGGAGGCCTCCCCTCCCCACAACAATTTTGATGATATATTTCAGACCGATGAAATTGTAAATTTTAACATAGATGCAGAGAGGGCGGTGGAAGAGATTGCCACACGGGAAGTAGAGATTATCCCTGGGGAAGCAGAAGGAAAAGAAAAGGAAGTTTTCCTAGGAAAGGAAACCTGATAATAGGAATAAGAAAACACACTAGATGTGGAAGAGACATCGGTCCCAAGGACTGAGATAGGAGAGAGGTAGGTACAAGTCAAGCAATTGACTATAGAAAGGGAAACAAGACCTTCTGGAACAACTGTACCCTCAGTCGTCATGCTAAAAAATCCTCAAGACACCCTGGGTAACCCGTTACCCCAGGATACGACATTCAACAAGGTGGTCCCCATAGTGTAGCAGTCAGAATCGGGTTGGACACCTTCACTCCCTCCAGAAAATAGGCCCCCAGAGGAGAATGTCTCGGCAGAGAACGCTGAAGGAGCACAATAGTAGCAGTATGTGGGGGAAAACCCAAAAAATATGGATACAGACACCATAAGTGCTGGGGAAGGTGGAAACCACGAAGCTACAATAGTAAGTACTACTGAGGTGAGAGAAGTGGGAAAATTCCTAGAATAAAGAAAAAGAGTGCACAGTGACTACAGATGCCGAGGAAATGCAGCAAGCCCCTGAAGAGGGCCCAAGTATCCAAGTCCTAGCAATAAGATCACCCACACGGCCATAATGGCCAGTGGAATCAAGGAAGAGAAAGACCCTGATGTCAATGAGAGCCCCTCTCTCTCTAGCCGAGATGATGGCTTAGAATCAAGAGGCCCACAAGCCAAAGAAGGCCCAAACCCTCCATACCATTCAGACTAGTCCATGAGGAAATACCATCACGGTAGTGGCGACACCTCCACTAGATAAAGAAGAGGAAGCAATAGGAGCTACAGATTACACCATCATGGAAATCCCTCTAGGGAGGAGAGATAAACAAAGGGAACTAGACCTATTATGTGAAGCACGCCGGGCAATTCAGGCCCGGTATGAAAAGCAAGTGCAGAAGCTGAAAGGGGCAAAAGAAACAAATGCTAATCTCCTCGGGCTTCTTGCAAAGCTAACACAACTATTGACTGCAATTCCTCTGGAGGCCTCTACATCTGGAACACTACTCTTGTAGGGTGATATTGATGCGCTAAGGACAATGAAGAAGAAAGCGCAGGCTGTAGATGAATGGGTAACTAAGCAGGTGGGGCCTGTAAGGAATTTCCTAACAATGACACTCGCAGACCTACACAAGGCCAGTAACATCATGGGCCAGGTAAACGGTGCCATTTCTCAGTGGGAGGGAGAAACAGAGAAGTATGAAGAATGGAAGAATGAATTGGAAGAGATGAGCATTTTGGGTTCCTCCGGGCCCAACACTCCAGACTAGGTCTTAAAGTTTAGAAAAGAAAGCAACTAGTAGCGGTCCTAAAGGATAAAGTCCAAGTGATCCAAAACTTAGTAAATTTATATGTGACATTCATCACAAGGGTTTTGGTGGTTGATCCCTTTAGCACCAAGACATGTGCTTTGGTGGATTTTGTTTTGAGTAAGTTTGATAAAATAATGGAGGCACAGTTTTGGTTTGCCATAGATTTTAATGGACCAAAGATGTCACATCTCACCTATATGATGCTCTAGGCACATGATGCCACAAAGGTGGCTACAAAGTTTAAGGAAGATGCCAGAGATGTGCGTGACCAGTTGGAGGCTGCCAACGACCATTGGGAATGCATTCAAGAGATAGACAAGGAGGCGATTCTCCAAATTGTGGAGGAATTCAAAAAATATAAGGAACAGTGAAGTCTTGCGGTCCCCGGATATTTCTACCAGCAGGGAGAAGTTTTGAAGATATGTTATTCTTTGAGCGTAAGCTCCCCGACTCTAGAATTTTGGGTCCCAGTTTTATATTCTTTTGCAGTAATCTGCGTGAAGGTTCCCAAGAGTTGACCGATTGTTATCAACAATTAATAATGGTTAGAATGCAGGTAATATAGACAATGGCAGATCAGGCAAATGGGATGGTTCTGACAGGCATCTTCTTATTCCCCCAAGGTGCTGCTCCCGCATTTACTACCTGGAGCGCATTGAAGACAGAGAGCCGCAATTAGTATTAATGAGGTTTACGGCCTAAGTTACTAAGATAAGCAAGTTTCCTCTATTAGGACCATGACTCTCTTCTCTAAGCTGATAGTTCTAAGATTTCTCTCCCTCTTCTTCTTCTTCTGTCTTGTCAAAATTTTGTACATCCTGAGATGATTGTAAGTGGTGCAGGTAGTACCGACCACGAATATTATGTATTATTTAGCAAGAGTATAAAATACTCTTGATAAATAAAATAATAAATAATAAGACCAACACCTTAACAAAGGGTCGGTAAAATTGAGGATTTTGTTGTCCAGTAGTAATAGCAAATAGTATTTTCAGGTTCATTGCAGTTAGAAGTTTACTTTCATTCTATCCTCAGTAGCTTAATGCTCCCTTGGAGCCATGAATGTACTCGCTAGTGATGTTGGAATCATTTCAAGTTAATGAAAGAAGGAAGAACATCTTGTGACCCGATGTTATTTGTTGTTCAAATATCCCAAGTTAATGAACATCTTTTGTGATGTATGTCCTTTGCTCCGGTGTTTTTCAAAATTTAGTTAAATGATCTTTTCTCCCTTTTCTATTGGATTCATATGAATTGATGATTGCTTGTGTATCCAATATTTAGCATTGTTTTCCTGCATTGGAGAATTATTGATGTTTGAATATGTATTGCATGACTATAAGTAGAAGTATACTCTAACTCTGATCTAGCTTTTGTGATTTCTTCAATAAATTTAAGATGCTTATAGGAAATCTCACCCCATTTTGAAATCCCTGGAAGTGATGAGTAAAAACTAGCTATCACCTTAAACAACAGTCACCTGCCCAACTTTTCTCCTCCGCACCGTCGAGACCCAACTACCAAGTGCTTGGAAGCTTTGATAATTCATTTTCTAACAAACCTCTATAGGCAAAGTTGGCCACTACTCTGGTACCTAGTGACAACTTATCCCATTTTGGTGGAGCCGGTCACAAAGTCCCATTAACAGAAACTAGAGCTAGAAGGAGGGCATGAACTCAACTCCCCCAAAAGATTTTGATTTCACACCACATGAGGGCTCCCCAAGCAGTAGTTTTAGGAACCAGGATTTTCATGGGATTGAGTTATTTTCATACCTACGCTTTGAAAGAATCTTCAGATCAACCCGTGATCCTGGAGAGTTTGTATAAGTCAAACCTCCAGTCTGAAGAAAAAGGACCCACCAAACGAGATAGCTGGTAAATTTTCTATGGGGATCTACCACACACCAGAATACCCAATCCCTTAGAAAATCCCCGAGACTCACGTCTACCCAATCCAAAACCAAATAGTCCCAATGGATACCTACTTCAACAATACCGGGTCCCTAATGGGGCAGTCCCCCGATGCTACTAATGATCTTCCTCTGCAATCGGAGAATATCTGCCCCAAATACAAGCATCTAGGTCCCCAAACTGCAGAAGAATACCTTCAAGCCTACAAAGATGCCATGAATAGACACCATATACAACATCAAAACACTGTAACCCGAATGTTTTCGTTGTCCCTGGGATAGAATGAGCTGAACTGGTATTTAAACTTGCCTACCAACTCCATCAATAGTTGGCAGGATATGGAAGATGCCTTTCTGGTGGCCTTCTACATTCACGTAGACACAACTTGGTCCCACAACTAGTTCATTTGCATTAGAAAGGAACCAAGCGAGCCCCTTTCTACCTTCAACCATTAGTTCCAATAGGATTTAAAGTGGTGCATTGGCCCTTTTATCCCATCAACCGATGTGACTATCCAGATGTACCTAAACTCTACGGACCCCTTTGTCACTTCTCTGCTTTGGAGAACTACCGCCGCTAACGACTGGGATACCCTGGAAAAATTTTACAAATTAGCCCTGGAGTTGTCCCGCAGCTTGAGCAAGGCCACTGATGGGATTGGACAAAGTGTACCCTTCAACATGTTACCTAGTGTAACTCCTTACGCCAAAGGATACAACCCCAATCTGATAATGGGTGCCCCAACAATGGGCATGGGCCCACCACCAATATACCAACAAGCTCGGTACATTTACCCATCTCAAGACAAGGCTACCCTGGGTCTGGAATACACTCCCTGGAACTAGCCATAATAGATGCAGCAACCTTTGACACAATCCCCTAGAGTACCTTTCTTCCATTCATCCGTAGCTGGAGGATTTCCATCCTCGACCCCAGGAGCTACTGCTGCTTTCCAAGGTAATCCACCACCTCAGCCATCACACTATGACATCACTACCCAACTATTCACCGAGGTTGAATCCCTCTAGTGATTGGTGTCCTCCTTGACAATGGACATGGGATAGCTGAAGGTGGGGCCATCCATGCCCCATAACCCCAATTCCCAGAGAGGGAATGTTTTCTTAGGTCAACGGAACACCAATTATAGAGGTCAAAGATACAACAATGAGGCTTGGCCTAGCTAACAATAATGGAACAATAACATAAATACTAGAGGTCATCCTTTGGATCAAACTACCACTCAGGGTGGTGCTAGACCTAGTCATTCTACGCAGCTCACAAAATTCTACCCCCTGACAATGTGGTGTAGTTTGCATGATACTGGCTTGCATTCCGAGGTGAACTGTGCCACATTGGAGAAAATCATCCAGATCTCCCAGTCTGACAGACAACAACTTGTTGATCTAGCTCCCCCAGAATCCTCCCTAGCAGAGCCCACTCACACTTCTTTTACGTGTGAGACCATCATCTTTGGGACAGATGAAGAGGACAAAGAAGAACCTGATTTACAGGGGTTCTTTGACAAATCTATTCCGCCCTTTGATGCTAACACCTTCACCAACCCACGGACTCCATATAAAATTAGCAGTCAAGCTGGCAAAGGGCCATCCTACATGTTCGTGCCTCCCAAGAGCACCACCCCACAAGACTCTAACACAAATGATCACTCCCTCCCCCTGAAAGGACTTGGCCCTAACCACGCTAGGGATCTGGCTGGGGGGAGCCAACTTTACCCAAAGGAGTAGTTTGATATCACCAAGGCATTGGAAAACACCACTACCTCCATGACCTTGATGGAGATTTTAATTAATTATCCTAAGAAAAAGAGGTCCCTCCTACATCTCTTAGGGAATCCAGAAGTTGTTAGTCACCTGCCAAAGACTATCACTTTCAATGATACCAACTCGACAGTCTTCTGGTGAAATATAGAAGATCCTCCCTTCCTGCTAGGCCTGAACATCCAAGGGAAAAAACTATATAATTTCCTTGTGGATTCTGGTCCTTAAGGTAATGTTATGCCCTTGTCCTTCTACCAGAAGCTCAGACTCACTCCCACACCCTCCAAAGGTGCAGTAGTCCAATTGGACAAAACTACTGTGAAGATGGTTGGTGAGCTGAAGGAAATCTAGATTCAGCTCATCTAGGATCCCCGGGTATTTGACATCATCAAAATCCAAGTGTTTGACATCCCAAAAACCTATGGGATGTTACTGAGTCAAAATTGGTCAAAGGCCCTCAATTGGTATTTCTTAACAGATTTCTCCCACCTGTGGCTCCCCTGGAAAGGGAAATCAAATCAAATCAGGGTAGAAAGCGAGCCTAGAATGAAACAAGCCCTTACTGAAGTTGGGAAGGTAAACAAAATCCTTTTATTTGAATCCTCACTCATGGTATATCGGCACGGGAAATCCTGACCTTTGACTTCATCCCCGATGGTACCTTCCCTGGGAAGGATTCCATAATCACTCAGAGGATTCAAGATCTAGACGCAAAGCTGAAATGTGAGGTAGACTTACATGGTAGCAAGGCGACTCCATCCACCCTCTTGTCTGGCACTTGGTGCCAAGTACATTACCAAAAACACTCTAAACTAGAGTGTGAGCCCTATATTTCCATAGCTACCCATCACATCACCTATATCGAAGAGAAGGAGCACAAATTTGAGTTCCTTAGACCAAACAATCCACCCCTTGGCACACTTGAAGTGCCTCTCTTCTAGGAACCTGAACCAAAAGATTCTCCTAAGAAAAGTCTCACCTGCACACCATCCAAGTCGAAGGAATCACTTGATAAACCTCCCAACACCGAACCCAATCCAAAGGCCACTTCACTTCCTCAGCCCCATAAAAATAACAATGTTCTGTGGATCCTAAAGTTTGATAGGTCCCGATACAAACAAGGTTGCGGGGTTGGAGTGGAATTAATCAACTAGCGAGGGAAATCCTTCCTTGCATCCTATGGATTGCTGATTGCCTATAAAAACAATGTCCCAAAGTACGAGGCTTTTGTCCTCAAACTCTCATTCACTTTGAGAAGAGAGATCACCTGCCTCTAGGGAATGGGTGATCCAGAGCTAATCATAAAATAGATTCGAAGCTAGTACATATGTGATGATAAAAGGTTGGTCGCATACCAAAATCGGGCATGGAGCTTAATCAAGGGTTTTGATGATTTTGGCATCAAAAATATCCCCTAGAAATGCAATTATGTTCTAGATTCCCTTGCTGTTTCCACCAGTACCCTCGATCTGATGACTCATTCCTAGCTAAAGAGATTCTCTGTTGAAATGGTCCCCACCCCGTCCATCCCAGACAATATAACACACTTTCAAGTTTTTGAAGATGACCAACACATTTTGGCCTTCCTGGAAAATGTTGGCATCTTTTAAGATCAGATCATGGAAGAAACTGATCATGATGATACCAGGAAAGGGGAAGAAGATGATGGGATAATTGACCTACCTACCAACACCATTCCTAAGGGGATGGTTTCTCTACAATGAATCTTCGATTTGGACCCCTAGGGCTGGGACAAGATATCATCCTCCTCCGAAGCAAGCAAATATGAAAAGCTTAACATCGGTAAATCCAATGAAGAAAATTTTGTCCACATTGGTACCTCCTTCTCCCCAGCGGAGAAGGACAAGATTCTTGCGGTTGTATCATTTGTATATATTCCTGCCTATAAATTTTCCTGACACTCCTTGGAAGTGTGTTTTCCTTGTAGATAGTCGGCAGCCCTCTGGGGCTACTTTCTTTTCTTTGCTTTGTTTTCTATCTTTGGTTTCTTTTAGCTATGCGTGTCTTTCTTTTTTGGGTTCCTGACATGTTTCTCTCTTCTTGTAGACAGGTATGCTTCGCATGACATCTAGTCCCTAGAATGATTCCTTATGCATTTTGGTTAGTCCAGAATCTATTGTTAGCATGATGAGGATTTGTCTGCACTCTGGAGTTATTTTATACACATGGTAAAAGGTTATGGGCAATCGTCATTGGATTCACATCTTGAAAGTCTTGACATTAGTCAACAGAAAATCATAAAGAGAAAGTAATCGTATGATCCTTGAAGGTAGAGCGATTGTACTGGTTATTGGCCATATCCAGAAATCAAAAGAATATCCTAGGTCTGGAACGTCTCTCCCATTTAGTAAATCAAAATGGATGGCAAGGTGAAAGAAGTACCATCATGAAAATTAGCTAAGCTTAAGGTTCATGGTGAAAGGAGTACAGCCTTCCCCATCTTCAAAATAAAAGAGAAAGAAAACTAGAGAATAGAGAATTCCAAGACCCGGGGGATTGCGCACGATATAGCGATTTTGGTCTGATGCACTCAGTGTTGTCTCTCTTTTTCTCCCAAAAATTATCGGCTTGATTCTATTCCAAAGCACACACTTTACAACAGACAAGAGATTAAAGGATTGAATTATGGTGAGTTCAATTTTCTCAACCACCCCGCGCCTTGCAAGTGAAATGCTTCAGGTAACAATGAGTCCCTGTTTTGCTAACCAGAGATTCTATGATTCTCAAATGCACTAAGGCATTCATCCCAATGATTCACCATTTTTTATGCCCTACATACCCATCCCTACATTTGGTTGGAAAAATGTTGGGTCCCCCTTTTTTGCTTTTGGTTCTTCCTTTTGTTTCTTTTCAACCATTTTTCTTTCTCCAGCCTTCACCTTCATGTGATCATTATTGTCACCTCCTTTTGGTTTTCCACACTCTGGGACCTGGTCCTGTAGTGTTTTGTTCCTTTGTGCCAACAGAATTCTAGACCCTGGGATTCTTGTGCCACTACTTTCTCTTTAGTTGGGGGTGTAGTCACACGAGATCCCTGGGCCTGAGGTCGCGGGGTTGCCTTTTTCTTTGGATTTGCATAAGGGAATGGTGCATTTTAATCCAAGCGATATAAATTGGGCTTCACCTATCACTTTTACACTTACCATAAAAAATTTACCCTCTGAGTGAATTAAGAGAAAATTGTGTGATTTAACAGCGAGCTAAGTGCGATTTTATTTGAGTGATTAGCAATTAATTTGGAGTTTGGATCTGTGCGTGTTTTCAAGATATCCTGCAGGGTTCTCGGTGTGTTCGTGGGTTTTGAATAGTTGTTCATTTGCAGAGCACCTCCCATGCCCTTCCTTCTATGTCTCTGGTTTTTAGGTAGGTCTTTCCGGTCCTCCTCTTTCCTTTTTTTTTGTTTGTGCTTTGTTCCTTTTTGTTTGGGGCTTTGTTTTCCTTGTGTTTTTGGTCTTCATCGTCGCCTCCCGTTTGTGGGATGGCTCTGCAAGAGGGTTTTCTGCCCTTTGTGCATTTTTATATAGTGTAAAATAATTGTAGATTTATGCAAGACTTTTTTGGCCTTCTTTAAATTTGTAGGTTAGTTGTAAATTTGTTTGCGCCTGTGAGTAGCCTGTGTGAATATTGTTCTTCGGCTCCCTGTTGACAGTGTTCATAGCTTGCAATTTGTGTGTAATTGTTTGTAAATTCATGTACATGGTCTATACATTCCTTTGAGTCCTACCCATCCCTTGATGATCTCACCACGCCATCTACATTATTTGATTAAATTTGAGCTCACCTGCCTGGTTTTTGCTGGACTCGAACTTGTCACTTTGCCTATTCGAGTTGTGGCCTTTCTCTCTCCTTTGTTGCTTCAGCATTAATGGTGGGATTAATTCCCCATGCATGAGAATTTAAAACCATTCTAAGTGGCATTTAATCCATTCATGTTAATACAAATGTCACAATAAATGCCATTACTCCATTCATTGCATGACCACGTGACAACCCATGTCAGCCAAGTACGGCAAATTGCTTGGTCATTTCAATAGCGGTCAGTTTTTCTGGAACCCAAAAATTTATTATATTTGGTTATTTATATTAACAGTTGTCTAGTCTTGTGGGCTGTGAATAACTCATGAAGCAACATGTCTGAAGCATCTTCCCCTCCCAGAAGTACAGAACTCCCATCCACTTCAACAAGGGTGGCCACCAAGACAAGGGCCGAGAAAGTATTGGAAAGGCTCCCACTCACATCAACATATCTAAAGGATGGCATCATCATGGCATCCAAGGTGGATTCCAAATTAAAAAAAATCACTGACACATAGGTCGGATTGGGGGCCGAATTTCAAGGCCTTATACAGACAATGTTCAATCAGCACACTGTCGGAGACAGTATGACAAAGAACATGGCTGCCTCTGGCATAATCAAAACCACTTGCTTCCACTGCTCTGTGCAGGCCCTTGCGATGATTCTCACCTTGGCAGAACATTACAACACAACCATCCAGGTTGTTGTGCTTGCTGCTTCCATTCCTTCAAGCTTCCCAATGCCCCTAGTATCCCTCGACGCTGCCTCTTTTTCTTTAGGACTGGGTAACCCTCAGTTTGCCAATTCTATCGTTATCTTTTAGGTTGCATTGCTGCAAGTGTTCAACAATGTTCAATAGGCTTCCTGACAACACCTTAACACCCAATGGCTAAATACTTCAAAGAAAGATTACAAGAAAATGAAGTTGGAGATCACCCGCATAGAATTCAAAGAGAGCATACAAGAAGGGATCATCTTCCTATGCCATGTTTTTGGGGAACCACATGCCCAACATTTTTTGGCCTAGATGTACTACTTTCTATACAACATCACCACTAATGGGAAAAATTTTAATTGGGTAGCTATAATTGCCAATCACGTGCACTACCATTTGAACAAAGTCCGTGAGACATCTAAGTTCCATATGAATTCTTATGTTCTATGGGCACTGGCACAACAAAGACCCAGAATCTGGGGTTTACTTACAATGGGCGTTTTTGGGACAGGGCATGACCAGAATGCTCCTTGGGATTATTTCCCCCATATTCAATGGGAAGCCAACTTCCCCAATTTCTGCTGGGTAAATGATACCTTTGTTTACTACATCATTTTAATACCCACTCGGGATGTTTGTTACCATTTGTCAAAGGAGGCCATGATTTTGGTAAGTTCCTATGATAATTATTTTATTCAATTCCAACAACATTCATACATTCGGGTGACTGGATTCTCTGGCAAGCCCTACCTATTGCCCAAACACTGCAAGGATAGGATTATTTTATTGGAATACTGGAGACAAATCCTAAAGGTCCATACTTTTTATGGCCTCAAGAAGATACCACCATTCCTTTCTCGATCACTTGCGGGAATTACACTTGTAGCCTTGCAGTGGCCAAAGAGGCCGATAATGAATTAAAAAGTCTAGGACTGGCAGAGTTCTACCTGGCGCGGAGAAATTTTGATATGATAGGAAAAATAAATCAAGCATTACCTCAGGTGTCAACGTCCCATGAGCCTCACGTGGAGGATTTTTTGGTGGATTTCCTAGATAACTTCAAAGTTTGGAGTCAACATTATGTCAAAATCAAAAAAAGATATGATGAAGCACATTGGCCTTCAAACCTTTCCAAAGGATTTCTCAGATAGCGGGCTCGTGGAGGACCCTGAATACAAATCCAAAGGGATTGATAAGATGGCTATCCCTTCGATGGATTGGGACACCTCAAAAATTTTTACCATAGAGGATATCACTAAGGATATAGTGAAGCACAGTCACACACATTTTTCATGGGTATGTAAAAAGATCACCCACCAAAATGATCCACTCATGCGGGACTCCGCTACTGGCTCCAGGACGTTAGGGAAGCATAGAGACAAAGGGAAAACAAAAGACAACACCCTGGCCTAGGTTTCATCCCCGGTTCCAGTCCCTTTGATGGAATAACTTAATGCCCAGCTGGAGTCATCTAGATGGTTGAGTGAAACAATCAATGCCAAACTTTCCCTTGGTCTCAGGGTCACTCTAGTTGGATCTACCCTTCCTTCAGGCTCCCCTTCACTTGCAACACTCATGAGCTAGGCAGCGGAGATGAAGGATGAAGATGCGGCTATTTTGGATGTCGGGGCCCCATTTCAAAAAATGAGGAGGTAAAGAATAGATAATCCTCCACCAAGCACATAAAAAATCCCCAGACTATTAGGCAGTACTCTTGTGGAGCTCATCCCTCCCTCCCCCGAATCAAAAAATCCTCCGGAGGCCTCCCCTCCCAATGATAATTTTGATGATATATTTCATACTAACAACATTGTAAATTTGCAGATAGATGTGGAGAGTGCAATGGAAGAGATCGCCACCCAGGGAGTAGAGATTATCCTTGGGGAAGGGGAAGGACAAGAAAATGAAGTTTTCCTAGAAAAGGAAACCTAGGAATAAGAACAAGAAAACACACTAGATGTGGAAGAGACACCGGTCCCGAGGACTGAGACATGAGAGAGGTAGGTACAAGTTGAGCAATTGACTAGGGCAGGTGAAATTGGACCTTTTGGAACAATTGTACCCTTAGTCATCATGCTCCAAAATCCTTAAGACACCCTGGGTAACTTGTTACCCCAGGATACAACATTTGACAAGGTGGTCCCTACAGTGCAGCAGTCAGACTCAGGTCAGACACTATCACCCCCTCCAATAAATCAGCCCCAGAGGAGAATGTCCTGATAGAGAATGCCGTAGGAGCTCAGCAACATCATGATGTGGGGGAAAACCTCAAAAATATGGATACAAACACCATAAGTGTTGGGGAAGACAGGAACCCCAAAGCTACAACTGTAAGTAACACTGAGGTGAGAGAAGTGGGATATCCTGGGAATAAAGAAAAAGAGTCCATAGTTACCAAAGATGCCAGAGAAATGCAACAAGCCCTTGAACAGGGCCCAAGTATCCAAGTCCTAACAATAAGATTGTCTGGGCTACCACAATGGCTGGTGAAATCAAGGAAGAGAAAGGCCCTGGAAACAATGAGAGGCCCTCCTTCTCTGGCCGAGATGATGGCTCAGAATCAAGATGCCCACAAGCCTAAGAAGGCCCGGACCCTCCATACCATTCAGGCTGGTCCGGGAGGAAATACCATCATGGTAGTGGAAACACCTACCCTAGACAAAGAAGAGGAAACAGTAGGAGCTACAAATTACACCATCACAGAAGTCCCTCTGGGGAGGAGAGATAAACAGGGGGAACTGGACCTATTAAGTAAAGAACGCTGGGAAATACAGGCCTGGTATGGAAAGCAAGTGGAGAAGCATAAAGGGGTGAAAGAAACAATTGCTAATATCCTCAGGATTTTGCAGAACTGATACAACAATTGAATATGATTCCTCCGGAGGCCTCCATATCTGGAACACTGCTCCTACAAGGTGATATTGATGCGCTAAGGACAATGAAGAAGGAAGTGCGTGCTGTAGATGAATAGGTAATTAAGTAGGTGGGGGTCGTAAGGTATTTCCTAATAGTGACACTCTAAGACCTACATGAGGCTAGTAACATCATGGGCCAGGTAAACGACATCATTTCTTAGTGGGAGGGAGAAACAAAGAAGTATGAAGAATGAAAGAATGAGTTGGAAGAAAATTATGAAAATTGGAGAAGAAGCCATCACGGAGACGGGTATTTTGAGAGATGACAATTTTGGGTTCCTCTAGGCCTAATTCTCTAGACTTGGTCTTAAAGTTTAGACAATAAAGAAACTGGTAGCACCCCTGAAGGATAAAGTCTCGGTGATCCAAAATTTAGTAAATTTATATGCGACATTCATCACAAGGGTTTTGACGATCGATCCCTTTAGCACCGAGACATGTGCTCTGGTGGATTTTTTTTTGAGTAAGTTTGATGAAATAATGGAGGCATGGTTCTAGTCCTCCAGAGATTTTTATGGAGAAAAGTTGTCACGTCTCACCCATATGATGCTTTAGGCAAATGACACCGTAAAGGTGGCTGCAGATTTTAAGGAAGGTGCTAGAGATGTGGGCGACCAGTTGGAGGTTGCCAACGACCGCCGTGAATGCATCAAAGAGATAAATGAGGAGGAGATTCTCCAAATTGTGGAGGCATTAAAAAAATATAATGAACAATGAAGTCTTCTAGTCCCCCAATATTTCCGCCAGCAGGGAAATATTTTGAAGATATGTTATTCTTTGACCGTAAGCTTCGAGACTCCAAAATTCTAGGTCCCAGTGTTGTATTCTTTTGCAGTAATCCGCGTCATGGTTCCCCAGAGCTGACTGATCGCTGTTAGAAATTAATAATGGATAGAATGTAGGTGATCCAGATAATGACAGATCAGGAAAATGGGATGGTTCTGATAGGTGCCTTCTTATTCCCCCGAGGCACTGCTTCTGCCTGTACTACCTAGCGCGCATTGAAGACAAGGAGTCACAATTAGCATTAATGAGGTGTATAGAGAAAGTTACCAATATAAGAAAGTTTCCTCTATCAGTACCATGGCTCTCTTCTCTAAGCCTATTCTTCTAATATTTCTCTCCATCTTCTTCTTCTTCTTCTGTCTTGTCAGAATTCTTAGAATAGCTTGTGGCCCGATGTTATTTGTTGTTCAGATCTCCCAAGTTATTGAACATCTTTTGTGATGTATGTATTCTTATTTCCTTTTCTCTAGTGTTTTTCATTTAGTTAAATGATCTTATCTCCCTTTTCTATTGAATGCATATGAGTCACTGATTCCTTGTGTATCCAATATCTAGTGTTGTTTTCCTGCATTGGAGCATTGTTGATGTTTGAATATGTATTGCATGACTATAAGTAGAAGTATAATCTAACTTTGATCTATCTTTTGTGATTTTTTTGATAAATTTAAGATGCTTACAGGAAATATCACCCCCTTTTTAAATCCTCGGAAGTGATGAGTAAAAACTAGCTATCCTGTCAAACAACAGTCACCTGCCCAACTTAGCTCGTCCACACCATCGAGACGCGATTGCCAAGTGCTTGGAGGCTAGGAGAATTAATTCTCCAACAAACCTCTACAAGTGGAGTTGGCCAGTACTCTGGTACCCAGTGACAACTTATCCCCTGTTGGACGAGCCGGTCACAAAGTCCCGTCAACACTACTCTAGCTTGAGCATGCTTAATTATGGAGTTTCCTCTATGGTTAAACCCACTTTGATTGCAATCATATTCGTAAGCACTACTCATGAAACATGGGTCGATGTGTTTGACTAAAAAAAATACATAGTTGAATCCTTTCTTGTTATATGGAGACTAATTAGACTCGAAAGTTATTTTTCACCACTCTTATCGACAGAGTTTCCTCCCAATTTTTTCTACGTGGGTTTGGGGGTAGTGCCTCCAAGTTACTTTTCTCTAGTGGCCAACATATTCTAACCCTAATTTATAACTTACATGAGTCTTGTTAAAAGGGCTTTGGGTTATGGAATTGAGACATGATTTTGGTAGCTTCCTGCAGTGGGATTGAGTTGCAATGGATTGCAGATTGTAATCACGGTGATTTACTGAAATATAATATTGGACTCTCTATTTGGCATACATAGCCTAGGGTTTGGGTGAACCATGTTAAATCTTTGTGTCTTCTGTGTGTTTTATTTCTTTGTTATATTTGTTATATTTGCATGTAACTGTTAGATACTTGTCTTTTAATCCTAATAAGTGGTATAAGAGTGGGTTGTTTTTAGTTATCCTATGTATGAATGTCTCATGGTTGAGTGGGAGTAATGACAGACGAGGGTAAGTTGTAGGCTGATAATTTTAATGGGAAGAACTTTGAGTTATGGAAAATGAAAATGGAGGACTATCTCTATAAAAAGGCTTTATGGCACCCATTGGGAGGAAAATCCAAGAAACTGAAAGGAATTTTTGATGGGTATTAGGATACTTTGGACATGAAGGCACTTGGAAACATTTTTTTATGCTTGGCACAATTAGTGTCATTTAATATTACACTATAAAAGACAACTGAAGAGTTGGAGAAAACCCTAGAAAATTTGTATGAAAAGTCTTCTACTTTGAATAAGGCATTTCTAATGAAGCATTTATTTAATATGAAGATAGTACAAGGTGGGTTTGTTGATGATCATTTAAATGAGTTTAATACAAATTCTAGTCAATTAGCTTTTGTTAATGTCAGTTTTGATGAAGAAATTAGAACTCTTTTGATTATGTGTTCTTTGCCTGAAAGATGGGATGGCTTGGTAATGATTGTTAGTAACTTTGTTTCTGGTTCAAATACCCTAAAATTCTTAGGAAAATCTCAGGTGGATCCACATCAGCTAGTGTTTTGAATGCAGAAAGTAATGGCAGATCAAGAGATAGAGGAAATACTTTTATAAATCACAGACAATCACAAGGAAAATCAAAGGGCAAGAGGTATCAATCAAGTGGACCATATGATTGTCGATATTGTGGGAAACTAGGTCATAAAAAGAATATTGATGGTCTCAGAAAATTAAAGGAGACAAATAAGAAGGAAATAAGGAGGAAAATATGGTAAGTAATAAATTTGAAGAAGATGTTTTTCTTCTTTCCCTAGAAAATGCAGATGATTCATGGGTTTTAGATTCAGGGGCTTCATTTCATGCTACACCCCATAGAAACTTTATTTTCTTGATTATGTCCAGGGGGATTTTGGGCTAGTTTATTTAAGAGATAATGAACCCTGTCAATTTTTTTGAAAGGGGAGAATTAAGATTAAGTTGTAGAATGGGAATCATTGGCTACTACAAGAGGTAAGGCATGTCCCAAGGTTGAGTAGAAATTTAATTTCAGTAGGGTAACTAGGTGATGAGGGTTGCATAGTTACTTTTAATGATAAGAATTGGAAGGTTTCAAATGGTTCGTTAGTAGTATAAATAGGTGTGAGAGTAGACACCTTATATCTTTGTATAGTTCGTACTTATCCTTCTACTTTAATTATTATAGAGAAATGTCAACGTTTAGGAACAATTGTTGCAGATGAACGAGAAGAACGTCAAACAATCATTGTGGATTCAGAAACAATGCTATGGCACAACAGACTTGGGAACATGAGTGAAAAATGTATGAAATTACTTCATTCAAAGAAATTTTTACCAGGTTTAAAATGTGTCAATATGGATTTATGTGAAAGTTGTGTGTATGGAAAGAAAAAGAGAGTTAGTTTTCTAAAGGGTGGGAATGAAAGAAAAAATGAGAAATTAGCTCTTGTGTATACAGATGTATGGGGAATAGCTTAGGTATCTTCCCTTGGTGGCCCTTTATATTATGTTACATTTAGTGATGATGTAACTAGGAAAGTATGGATTTATTTCCTTGGGCATAAATTTGATGTATTTGAAACTTTTAAAAAATGGAAAAGCTTGGTTGATAATGAGACTGGAAAAAGACTAAAATATCTTAGATTTGATAATGGTGGTGAGTATTGCAGAAAAGATTTTTAATATTATTATTCCTCTAACGGTATTCATAGGCACAAAATGGTTCCATAGAATCCACAAGAAAATGGAGTGGTTGAATGCATAAATAGGAAAATAATGGAGTGTCCAAGGAGTATGAGGATGCATGTTGGGCTTCTCTTAAACATGTGGGTAGAGGATATAAACATTTATATTTATTTAATCAATACGGGTCCCTCTACTCCTTTTGGTTGTGTTATTCCAGAGGAAACATGGATAGGTAAGAAGGCGAGTTATTATTTTCCCAGAACCTTTGGTTGTGAAGCATTTGTACATGTAGATTCTAAAAATAGAACCAAGATGGAAGCCAAATCAAACAAATGTATATTTGTTGGATATGGCATTAATGAATTTGGCTATATACTTTGAGACTTTCAAAATCATAAAATTGTAAGAAGCAGGGATGTCATATTCATTGAGATTTTTTTTAAAAAGATCTGTTGTAGAAGCATGAGAAGAAATAAATTGATTAGGTAGTGTTCGATGATACTCCAAAAGATGATGTTCTAGTGGACCCTCATGGTCCACAATAACAAAAACAACAAATACCACAAACTCGAATGAATGCTAGATGGTCAACAAGGATAAGTAGACGTCCTGAAAGATTCTCTCCTCTTTGTATTCTATTTTATTAACAGATGTTGGTGAACCAGAAGGATATGATGAAGATATGCAAGTGGATACAAAGGTTCAGTGGGAGATTGCACTGATAGAATAAATGGGATCCTTCCTGAAAAATTGGACTTGGGAATCATTTAAGTTGTCTGCAAGTAAAAAGACTCTACCAAATAAATGGGTTTGTAGGCTAAAAGAAGAGGATGGACGTAAGAAAATATTTAAAGCTAGATTAGTTTTAAACAGATTTGCACAGAAAAAGAGCATTGATTTTGGTGATATCTTTTCTCCAGTTGTTAAAATGACTTCTATTTGTTCTGTTTTAAGTATTGTGGCTATTGAAGATATGCATCTGGAACAACTTGGTGTTAAAAAAACTTTTCTCCATGGTGATTTAGAAGAAGAGATATATATGGAATCACCACATGGATTTGAGGTCAAAGGTAAGAAGAACTTAGTGCGCAGATTGAATAAAAGTTTATATGTCTTGAAGAAAGAACCTCAGCAACTAGTATATTAAATTTGATAGTTTTATAACTGAGCATGGTTATAGTCAGTGACAACTCCCACTTGAATGAGTAAATTTATGGTAGATAAAAATGTATCACATGTTTTTTACAAGTTATTGAACTAAAGGTGCTGTTGGCCATTGATCTTCAATCTATTTTATAGGTTAAACTAATAATTGGAGCTAATATGACATCCTATCTAGTAAATATATAAATTTGCCAACATTTTTAAAAATGCATGTCATAAATTTTTTAATTCCTAATACAAGTTTCCATTTTTTTCGCATAATTAATAGAGCTATTAATGCATTTGAAATTTAGTTGCATATGTTTAGCCCATCTATGATCCTGTTTGAATTTTTTGGTAGTTTTGTTATAAAGAGAACTAAATTGAAACTATTGAGAGATTATTTTCTCATGAAGTTTATAAGATAAAGGATGGATTATATGTTTTTGGCATTCATGTAGCTAGGAAATGACTAATATGAATTATTGTAACTAGGACAACTATGCTAGGGAACAGATGGAAGTTGGTATAGATTTTGTAAGCTCATCATTTTCTTTGCCAATCATGCCTATCTTTCCTTTTTGTTACTTTATTACCTTTGAGAGGTGAAGGAGCCAAATGACACTGACACTTATGATTTCTTTAATGGTCTTGGTTCTCTTTGCAAGATTTCTTGTTATTGGATGAAATAATCAACTCGTTATATTCAAATAATAAACACCTTTGGTGTAATTATTTTACAAATTTAGTTTGGTAAAAGACAAAGTTGATATTTTATATTAATATTAAGAAATTAATTATATTAAGATATAAATAAATATTAGAAAAAAAATACTTTTTTAAAATAAAAATTGTATTAATGCATTAAAGATTTCACATAAATTTTAGATAATGATAAAATAATTAATGTATATTAAACAAACGCCTATAGATATTTTAAGTAATATTATGTTTGTAAAGTTATTTTAAATAATGAATAAAATAGATAAATATATAAAATTGTTAAAAAGAAGAATTTGTCCATTAATTATTCTGAAATATATGTTGATTTTATTTTACTTTTATGTTTATAGTAATATTATTCCCAATAAATCAATTACCCTAAGAGTGATAACATTAAGGATTTGCTTGATAGAGAGTCTTTTTTTCGATGGGAGAGGCTTCGAGGGGGAATGATTTTCAAATTTTTGTGGGGCTCCTGCCAGGCAAGAAGTCCTGCTTGCGGGAAATGGTCCTGGTCTTGGACTTGTGTTAGCCAAGGGGATTTCCATTAATCCTGTGGCAGATTCTCTAGTACCTATTTTGAACCCAGCCCAGCAAGTGTGAGGCTCCGTTCTGGGAAGCAAGGAGAATCATTCTCCCTGCCAAGTTGTGACAGCGTGCGCTTTGCCATGTTGTGTGCTGCTGAGATTCCCTGTATGGTTTTTCCTTGTCCTTCAGGAAATCTGTCGGTTAGAGGGAATATTTTAGAGGATGGGCCCAGTCCGTTTATGGGAAAAAAGATCTCTAAGGACCCACTAGTGGGGTCCCCTGAAGTTGGTTATGTCAAGGAAAACACCTCTTCTTCCAAAAAGTGGTCAGAAATATTGGGTGCTAAACAACTGGAAAATCATTCTTCTGTAGTTGGAACTGTGAAGGCTGGCTTTGTGGATGGTGAAGTAGCCATTTTTTTTCATGATACCTTGGTGGATCTCTCTACCTCTACTATGGAGCTTACCCTGGTCGGTAAGTTTCTTGGGCCTCGTCCTAACATTGAACTGGTTAGATCTTTTGCTACGAAAAAATGGGCCTCGAAGGGATAGGTTGACCTAGCTGCTTTACCAAAGGGATTTTTATCCTTTTCCTTCTCTAATAAAGAAGACCAAGACTCTGTCCTGTGTGGAGGGTCATGGATGTTTGGAAGAACAATGATTTCTTTCTGTAAGTGGACTCCCAACTGGGATTATTCAAATAATTTTTTCAATGCAATGTCTGTCTGGGTAAAATTTACTGGCTTGCCTTTGGAGTTTTGGAATGAGGAAGTATTTAAAGGATTTGCCTCCTCTTTTGGAGGGGAGATGCTCTCTGTCAACCCTATGACTAAAATTAAAACCCGTCTGGTTTTTTCTAGAATCTGTGCCAATATTTTTCAGTTTGATAACCTCCCTTCGGTTATTAACATCAATTCCAAGCCAGGTATCTGTAAGAAATAAGTGGAATTTGAATCTCTCCCTTTTACATGCTTTGTGTGTCATAAAATGGGTCACTAGAAAAAATGTCTGAAGAAAGAACAGAAGGACCCCAAAAGCGTGGTCCCAGATCCTATTCCTGCTAAGGAGCACAAATTAATCTGGAAGGAGAAGAAGGTGCCGGTATCAACTGAAGAAGTTAGTATTAACAAGGGTGACCAGGAAGGTGGTAGTGGTGACATTGTAGATTCAAATGAGATTCTAAACTTGGATGAAGGGGAAATAGTGGAATCGGTAACACACGTATCCGATTCGCTAATGAAAGAAGTGTCGATAGAGGTTGTGGTTCCTATCTAGGCTGTAGATGAGGTGTTCAAAGTCAAAGGTGCCATCCTTTTCATTCAACTAGATAGAGTAGTTATGGGGGTGAATTCTTCCTCTTTTGACCCAGAAAAATCTGATGAGGAGGCTTCATCTTCTGCTCCAGACACTCTATCTGGTAGTGGTGATAAAGAACCCTTTGCTAGTCCAAATAATCTAGACCTGAATGGGGCTCCATGGACTACTCAATTAGGTAAGAAGAAAAATAAATAGTAGAGAGCTCTCACTACTCCTAGATCCAAGGGAGTGGTTACGAGGACTAGGGATGATGGAGGGTCTAAGATTCAAAATGTGAAGGTAGATGTAGGTTCCCAAAAGTGAACTCTAGGTTGAACCTCAAAGAAAGAAATCAGAGAAAGGGAAAGTAAAAATGATATTGCGGATGGTAAGTAATTGACCATCTATGATGTTTGCACTCCGGTTAAGAAATGAAGATCATATCATGGAACATTAGGGGATCATTGCAATCTATAAGCAAGATTTGTTGAGGAACCTGGCTAGAGATCATAAACCAGATATCATGATGGTTCAGGAAACCAAAATGATTAAAGATAAGGTAGAAAAAATTAGAATTTTCAAAAATGGAGGTGTTGTAGGATCCAATTCTATTGGAGCCTCAGGAGGTATAGCATTTTTTTGGAATCTTAATAATATCAAACGTTTTATTCTTTAAAATGATGTTAATTATTTGAGCATTAAATTTACTCATCTCAAATCATATTTTGAATGGGTTACTACTAACATCTATGCTCCTAATACCAAATCTGGTAGAGATAATTATTGGAAAATGGTTGAAGATCAAAGATCATCTTTTTGTGACTCTCCTTGGCTGGTTATGGGAGATTTCAATTGTCCCTTGAAGAGCATGAGAAATTTGGAGGGATAGATGGTTTGAATCAACTGGAGGGAAGAGTTAATCTGATGGATTTTGTCAATCGTCAAGCTCTTGTTGATATTGATCTTCAAGGTGTTAATTTAACTTGGTCTAATAGGAGAGTGGGAGAGGATCTTATTTAGGTTCGTCTGGACCATGCCCTAATTTCTGGTAATTGGCTTTATAACTTTTGCTACTCATCTTCTATTACAAAGGTTGGATCAGATCACTCCCCCTCTCCTTTGTTTATGAATTAAAGAAGGTGAAGGGAAATATACCCTTTAGATTTGAAAAAATGTGGATTGACCACCCTGAATTATAGCAAAGAATGTGGAAATGGTGGAATGTGAACATTCATAGGACTGCTATGTTTCGGGTGTCTAAGAAACTCCAACATATTAAATAAAATATCAAGGTTTGGAGTAAGGAAATGTTTGGGGACATCTTCAAAGTTAAGTTGGACTTGCAAAAGAAAATTGACACTATTCAAGTTTCTATTCAGCAGATAGGTATGTCCCTGACCTAAAGGAGAAAGAGTCAATGCTTTTGTCCAAGACTCATAACATCATCTCTAAAGAGCAAGTGTACTGGAGACAAAGGTCTAGATCATTATGGATGAAGGTTGTAGATAAGAACACTAGGCTCTTCCATTTGTCTTCTTCCAAACATCAGGCCTCTAATAGAATTTCAAAGCTCAGGGTAGCCTCTGGCGTGGTAAGCAATGATAAAGAGATTTCTCTAGCTATGGTTGATTTTTTTCTTCTCTTCTCTCTAGAGATCAGTTGCTTTTGTTGGAAAATTAGGCTTTGATCCTTGAGTCTATCCCTTCTTTAGTGGATGATCCTACTAACAAGTTTTTTACGGCCATTCCTTCCTCTAAGGAAATCAAGAAAGATGCCTTCTCATTTGAGGGAGACAAGTCCCCGCGTCCAGATGGATTCCCTGGATTCTTTTTTCATAAATTTTGGCATATTGTTGGAAATGATATCTATCACACCGTTAAAGAATTCTTTGTTTCCAAAACCTTGCTTAAGGAGATTAATGCTACCTTTATTGCATTAATTCCTAACCCCCTTGGTGTTGATTCTATTGACTCTTTTCGACTGATCAACCTATGTAATTCGGTGTACAAAATTTTCTGTAAGGTTCTTACCCTTAGGTTATTGGCTATTCTTTCTCATATCATCTCCCCCCAGCAGAGTGGCTTTGTTCTAGGGAGACAAATCTTGGAATCCATTATGAAGGTTCATGAGGTCATTCTGTCTAGCCACTCTTCCTCTAATCATGGTTTCCTTTGAAATCTTGATCTCTCGAAGGCCTATGATCGGGTGGACTGGGACTTTTTGATCAAGATTCTCCAATCCTTTAGTTTCAGTGAGAAATTGTTGCCGCTTGTTTCCCAGCTTATCAACACCTCCATGGCTATTTTCATTGTTAATTGATCCTCTTCCAGATCCTTTAAGCCCACTCGAGGGCTCCGTCAAGGGGATCCTTTATCACCTATTCTCTTTGCTATCTTGGTGGAAGGCCTTGGCTGCTATTTTTAGAAACTAGCCTCTGAAGGTTCCATTCAGGGCCTTATTTCCTCCTCTGACTCAAGGCCTTGTACTCATGAGCAATTTTTCAATAATACAGTGATTATGGGGTCTTCTTCTATCCAAGAATCTAGATGGATTAAAAAGGCCCTTACTATCTATTCTTCAGCCACATGACAAACTATCAATTGGCAGAAAAGCTCCATGTTCTTTATTAATAATCCCATGGATAGGAAAAATAGGACTGCTCGCATCTTGGGGTGTGATATTGGGTCTTTTCCTACTTCCTATCTTGACCTCCCTTTGGGTTTGAAATCCCCTAACTCTTTTTGGGCGGGTATTGTGGACATAATTTAATAGGAAATTAGCTGGTTGGAAGGGAGCTCTACTTAGCCAAGCTAGTAAACTCCAACTTCTAAAGGCTTGTTTGCAAAGCCTCTTCATCTATTCAATGAGTTTATTCAGGATCCTAGGAAAAATTACCAAAGTGATAGAATCTATTCAAAGAAATTTCCTTTGGTCTGGAGTGGAAGACAAAAAGAGCCTGGCTCTGGTGGCGTGGGACAAGGTTTGTTAAGAAATGGGGAGATCTGGGGATAAGGCCAGTTAAGGTCATTAACCAGGCGCTTCTGGCTAAGAAAATCTAGCGCATCTATGGTGAAAATAAATAATGGAATGACATTATTAAAAAAAATATCTCTTCACATTCGCCCACATGCCAGACTTTATGAAGTCTAATGTGAAGGTGCAGGGTTCTTTCATTTGGAACAGTATCCAGCAAGCTAAGGAAATGAATTTCAAGGGAGCTAAGTGGCTTCCGGGTAATGGCAGGAGAATATTGTTTTGGGATGATTGCTGGGCAAAAGATCTTCCTCTGAATTCCATTCATGTCTTTCAACCAATTATTAAAATTTGTAAACTTTGTTTGGGTTTGAATGTCTCAGATTACTAGCAAAATCAGAACTGGGTTGACCTTTCTGAAGTTCATTTCTCGCTTAAAACTCTCATGCTGGATTTGAATGTCTAGAAAGTGGACAATTTGAAGGAGGATATGTTGATTTGGGGAAATCTTCTCTCGGGTATCTTTTCTGTGGCTTAAGCTTTTGAGATCTTGATTAAAACCCTAGATCTTCTTCCTTTCTGGAATCAGGTTTGGGATAAAAGGCTCATTCCAAAAATTAACATCTTTTTTTGGATGGTTTTGCAGAACAAGATCCTGACCAGTGAAAATCTCCAAAAAAGAGGAATGGTTTTGCTAAATAGATGTTTCCTGTGTAAACAGGAGGAGGATTCAGTTTTCCACATGGAAATTGATTGTGGTTTTTCTAGAGATGTTTGGTGCCTTACCCTGCAAAGCTAGAATATTCACTAGATGTTTCTGAATAATCTGAATTTTTTTTTCAAGCAATGGAGAAATGCTATTGTTCCTTTCGTGAGTTCTCTATGGAATATTATAGCTCCTCACATCATCTCAAAACTTTGATGATAAAGAAATGATAGAGTATTTTGTGATAAGGCTTTACCTTCGGTGGTCATAGTGGAAAATATTAAAAGAAGCATCAGAGAGAATTGTAATATGTTTAGTGGTGGTATGTTGGATTTCAAAGCTAGATTTTTGAATAGAACTATGGCTTTGTCTCCTTCCAGGTGGGAGAATGCCATTTGGCTTTCCCCTCCAATTGGCTAGATTAAAGCCAATTTTTATGGTTCCACGAAGGGAAACCCAGGCCCTACAGGTTGTGGTTGTCTTATCCGTGATGACAAGGAAAACTATCTTGTGATTGTGGCCTTTCCTATTGGGGTCCAGACCAATCACATGGTAGAAGCGGTGGCCCTTCTACAAACTCTAAAGCTAATCAATGAAACTATGCCCTTGAATGTTTGGATTGAAGGTGATTCAATGAATATCTTAAATTGCATTAAAGGGACAACTAAGCCATCATGGTCAATCAAGGCGATTATTGATGAGGGTTCTTTAATAATTAATTCCTTTTCCAATGTAATCATTTCACATAACTTCAGGGAAGTGAACTATACTGTGGCTGAGCGAGCTAACATTGCAGTTAAGGCTGAGGGTATCATGACTTGGCAATGAGTTAGTGATTTGATGGTTGAAGTGAGAACCAAATTGGCGTATGATCTAACTCATAGCAAATGAGCAGATTTGGAAAATTGAAAAAAGCTCTTATGAATTTATAGCTTTCATTAATAGCTAGCAACAAGATTATAGAAAGGTGTTTCTTTCCCAAAAAGGTTAAATGTAGACATGCGTACTTTGGTTGTTTTCAAAATTTTATCTTGGCATTTCTTCTCAGTCTCTTGTTTTCTTCCACCATTGTTAGTAATTTTCAAGATACCATGGGGGGTGGGTTAAACACAAAGGAGCCAAAAAATTGTAAGAAATGGAAAACCCAAACCGAGGTCTGGGATAAGCTTAACAAGGGAGGTCTCACTAACTATATGGAGCACCTTCATGGCTCCAAAGATGCTATCACAAATTCTTTTGTGGAAAGCTCAAAGGATGGGACTGTGGTGATCAAAGGTATGGCCATTAAGATCACCAAAGATTTGATTGGCGAGGTTACAGGTTTAAATAAAAAAGGCATAAAATTTTATAAAGACAAAAAGATATCCTAAAAGGCTATTCAACACTTCCCTAAGGACAAAGTGGAAGCAGAAAACCTGGTGAAAGACTCTGGAGGGTATTATGATGTTATTTCCATTAAATATTTATGGGCTAAAGTTCTTAAGATGATCATGGAGTATGTGTCTTTGGATGGGAGATACAAAAGTTCCCATTCATATCACTTCGTGTTGTTATGTCAATTTTGACATAAGGTGAGAATTTATTTCCCCTTCTACTTGTTGCAATTGCTCCATCATAGCTTTACTGACCACATGCATAAGGATAGTAAGCCTATTCTGCATGAGGGCTTGATTCTCTTTATTGTTGAACATGTTAAAAAAGTTGCGGCCTCCACTCCTCTTATTATTTCCCTGAGAGACTCGGGCTCTACAAAAGCCAAAAAAAGGCACAAGGTTGGAGATGATAAGGTGGAACTGACTGTCAAAAAGATGAAAATTGAGAGAAATAAGGGAATGGACACAGAATCATATGCTGAGAGTGCTGATGGTTATGATGAGACCGACTACATTCCCCACTCCCAGTCAGATGATGAGAGTAAAGAGTCTCTTTCTATTTCAGTGAGTGCCTCTGGTAATGAAGAGGTTACAACTATGGGAGCCCACAATGTTAAGGAAAAAGGTAAAATATCTGAGGCTATTGAGGAGGATGTGGGCAGCCAAAAAGTTCCTATTTTGGCCAATTACATGAGCTCGAAAGAGCATGACATCCCCATCTCTCTGAAGCTCAAGGTTCTTATGGAGGTCTTGTTGGAACAGAAAGTGGAAGATACTCTAGGGAAAGACAATGTTGAAAAGGACCATATCCCTGCTTCTTCTAAGAACATTCCCTTCTCTAGACTAGTGGATATGAAGGAGCGGAACATCCAACTTCTCCAGGAGGACATGGATGAAAAAATTGAGCCCCCATTTGGGGTTCTTCAAACTAAAAAAGCTATATCCTTTTACTCATTTCAACTGATGTAAGGGGTTTCGGGTCCCCATAAAACTTATTTTTACCAGCAATCAAAAACATTAAGGCTTTGCTTTTACTAATAAACATTCTTTTTGTAATTTAACACTAAATCAATTTTTAGATTCTTAGGTTATTGCATGGGCATGTCAATTGAGACAAGGGGCCCTTGCAAGTCCCCTATGACATCTATCATAACTTAGGAGATTGTGTAGTCTCTATGGAAAAGAGCAATGAACTTTCTATTTCCTAGTGTGATGGGAAAAATTAGGATCTTATCTTGTTAAAAAAGTTCCTAAATCCACTTAGTACCACTCAGTAGAATTTTTTGATCTCTCAAAAGATGAACTATTCTTTGATGGAGTAGCCCCCACATGCTAGATGAAAAAACTCATTGGAAGGAGCAATGTAAATAATAATGCCTATGACTCTTTTTTGGGTAAAAGTTTTGAAAGAAAGAATCAAGATTTCTATATTGGGGTCATTAATGGATGAGGCAACCCAAGATATGTGTTCACCCTTTTTGTTATGTTTTACAACTTTAGAAATAATATATATTTTGTTAGGTAGAGGGCTACTAAATTGTGGGAGACTAGGGACAATGTTTTTTATTAGTTCAATGTGGAAAGAAATTTTCTTGTCTATATTTTTTATCAAAGAGGATGTGATTATTGTAGCATCAAAAGGCTCTTGGTTCTTTGAAAATGGGCATCAAAATGAGCTTTCACTCCATTTGTGGAAGCTAGGTTTTGACCCAAATATTCAATCTAGGAAAGGTTGTCCCTACATAGCTTTATCTTCTAGAGATTCAATTTGAATATTGCAAACTTAACACCCACAAAAGTATTGACGACTCTTTCAAATCTTTGATCACCATAAACAAATAATTTACTTTTCTCAAAACCTATATGACCTTTTCTAGAACTTGTATTCATTTCCAAGTGAAAAAATTCTACCCTAGAGTGTCACCATAAAATCTAAATATATATGGTTATAAATTTCCCTATCATCTATAGAAAAGTGGGCTTTTAAAATCAAAACTGCTTCATATTTGGCCACTTTATTGATAAATTCTATGTTACCCCATCTCAAACTCTGATGAAGAAATAAAAATAAGTATCTAAGGATAACAATTCTCATATTCTTATTGGTGAACATTTTCACAAGTTTGAGAATACCTCCCTGAAATCGTGTGGCCAACTCTTCACTAGAGGGGGTAGTCTCGTCACCTATTTTTAGAAACAATACAATTGAGGAAGGGAAAATTGTATCTTCTAAAAGGTGTGTTTCTAGGAAAACTAGTAAAAAAAATTAGGTGACTAGAAAGGAAGGAAATTCTAAAGAAATAGAAGAATGAAAAGGCACTCTGGGGATACATCAAGATGAAAATATTATGGACACGTCCTTGAATAGGCTATGTTTAGATGTAAAGGCTATATTTTAATGGTCTACCCCAAAAAGCACTATTGAAGTGAGATGATGGTATGACTAGTTTTTATAGAAATTTTTTTCAAGAATCTTAGAAGTACTTGTGCACCCCTAACTGAAAAATGAGAGTGGATAAAAAAGAGTTTAAGTTGACTATAGATGTGTTAGTCCAAATATTGATCTTTGTCCTTAGTGTTACTTTTTCAGAGTTGCCTTGTTATTTTGTGTATCTCAAGCCACCTAAGCACTCATGTTTAAAATCTCAGCGAAAGATCTTCCCTATGTTCCATCGTTTCTTGCTAAGGAGAGAAAAGTCTTTTGCTAACATATCTTTTGAACAGGTTTGAACAGGCTTGAACACCTATGAACAACCTTGAACTCTATTCAAGGGCGTTCAAGGATGCTCAAGCTTGTTCATATTTTTTATAAAGCAGAAGTGGGTGATTAGCGTTTTCACTAAAGGAAGATGTTTCGTGATCATCAGATTACAGAAATTTGGTCGATCTAGGGTGGAAGGTTATTGACTAAATGATTTGGCTCTTGGTACCAAAGTGTTGGTGGGATATTAAGGAACGGTCTTGAATGAGGGTGAACACATACGAACATCTTTGAACTATGTTCAAGAGTGTTCAAGAGTGTTCAAGGATCTTTAAAAAATGATAGGTGGCATAAATCAAGGACAGTCGTTGTCTTTTTAGACATGGGTCCCACTTGGGTAAAACTTTTAATGAAGAGGTCTTTTGATGGCGGCTAAATCATGTCTGAGCTGTCGAATTAATGAGGAATTCATGCAACATAAAATTTTGCACAGAGTGGCAGTAAATGATCGCATGTGGGAACGGTCACTTCTCTTTTCGAGACATTATTGTCTTAATTATGGGTAATTAATTACTCATTCTAGACGTTTCCTTTAAAATCCCTCCTTGGCATTCATTTTTTTTGAATTACTGTTGTTCTCTATATGTGCAAAGAATGGAGGTAAGGGTTTTTCAGAGCTCCAGTTGTAGAATTTTCCTTAGAGATTAAGGTAAGTCAGGTTGTCACTCTTCTAGTGTTTAAATTTAAAAGCTGGTGAATTTTACGGGGGTTTCTGTAGCAATTTGCAGTCTGTTCTTGCAAAAATGAAGTCAGCATTTCATTTCTTTGGGAATGTGTCTAGTTTAGTCCGTGAAAATTCTATCGTAATAGACACAGACCTAGAAGGGTATGATATTAAAGGGATAGCTGATAGGCTTACTGCAAGTGTGGAATAAAATATCCCTTCTATGGAAATTTTGAGTAGTGGGTTATGTATAGCCGCATGCTTCCCTCCTGCAGTGGTTTGCACTGAGCTTTTCCATGAATGTATTAAACATTATGACCAGCGAACTGAGTCAATTCTTAACAGAAATGGCGAAGTGTTGATGGTCGTAAATAGAGGAATTGTTGCCTCGGCTTTTCAAATCCAAGAACACACTTTTTTAGCTTTTTCTCCTGCCCAATCTCTAGTTAAGTTCAAGCCCAACGCTGATGCAAACCATACTTCCATGGCTAAGTATTGGTTGATAAATTCCCAAAGAGGAGGTTCTCGTTTGCCCAAGAAGTTAAACAGAAATCACATGCATCCGCACATTAGTGATATCATGGTAATGCTGCACAGAGTTAGAGGGTCACCCGAGGCTTCTTTGTTTGCAGATTGGTTATTTTTTTATGTAGAAATTATTTTAGAGGGAAAGCATAAGATGGATTGGGCTGAGTTAATTATAGAATCCATGAGGGAATAGTTGAATAGTTCCAAGCATACTAGCTATAGCTTTTATATGTCCTCTTATCTCATGTATTGTCTAGCATGTATTAGGATATGGAGTGGCATGGTTCATGAGCCTTAGATTGATGGCATGTGTGTGTTTGAATATTTCTCTATGCTTTGCAAAGATAGTGTAATTTAGAATTATAGGAGAGTTCGTGATACTTTTATGGGAAAGCTTTGCTTTGAAATGTCTGGAGATTTGGCCAAGAGGATGAGCTCAGAAGCTCAGCACTTTGTGACTAGGTTTGGGAGTTATTATATCCAATTCCGAAAGTTCTCTTATTTAAGAATTGGTGGTTCTGAGGATGCCCCTACCAAATTACCTCGATATGTATTTGACTATTTTAATTTTTTTGAAATCTGCAGATAGCTTTCCATCATGCTAAAGCTTTTCCTTCCTAGAGATCGGGGTGAAAAACTATTTCCATTGCAGCTAGGGAAGCTTTCATGTCTAACCTTTGAAGATGATATAAGTATTGGAAGTGACCTTGGTCATTTTGATTTCAAGTACTATACAGAAAGAATAGGCTTTGATAATAAAAATTTTGCTAGCGATAGCCTGGGCTTAAGGTCTCACATGTTTCCAGTTCCCCATTTAGAGGATTTCTGGGAAGATTGTGTAAATGAATCTCAAGTCATGACCAGAAGCCATAGTAGACTCTGCATCTCTCAAATTCTGTCAATGAGAATACAATTTAGCATAGAGGGAGTAACAGATGATGGTTCTGATTTAATTAAACCCAATTTCAAAAGACTTCTTGATACTGAAGAGGTAGATGTTGATTGGTCAAAAGAGGAAGATGATGCCATTCAAAGAAAAACACAACATGTTCTCAAATTAATTGAGAAGTGGCTACAAGCGAAAAAAGAGAAGTCCAGTCCTAAAAAGACTGGAAATAAATCTTTAATTTTGTTTTCTTCCCCCTTTGATTCTAACACGCCTAAAACATCTGATAGCACAGGTTCATCTGGTAAGTAGTAGAAGAAAGAATCTAAAAAGAAGTCTGTTGCAGAACTTTCATCTGTGGTTTCTCCTCAACGTATCACCAAGTCGCGCTCCCAATCTCAAAAGAAGGCAAAGATGACTCAAGAACAAACAAAGACAGTTAATCTAGAAGATGATAAGTTTGAAGACTTGAATTATCAGATTGGTGATGATGACCAAATTGGGAAAGATATTTTTGATCTTGAAGACGTAACCCTGGATTTAATGGATATTCCTGTTAAAGTGGGTCCCCAACTGATAGCGACCAGTGACACGCCCAAATGGCTGACTTCCTTAGTCAATAAAAAGTGGAGTCTGATTCCTGTGTCCATACCAGTACAAGATATTGTGAGTAAGTATGCTCAGAAAACCCCTAAAGCCAAGAAGGTAAAAAGCACAACGCACATGTTTGTTGATGCTAAGACTGGAAAGTGGACGGCCGAGGTTGCTACTTATAGGCCTAAGGAAGAGAAGCTAGATGTGGCAGTTGAGGACTTTGAAGTTACCAAAATTGAGTTGGGAACAATGGACAGAGCCGGGAAAAACCACTTATTCAAAGAAATAGCCCAACAAATGCTGATTACATCGGTGCAGGATAGCAAAGAAAAGAAAGAATTGAAACAGACCATTGTTTCACTTTATCAGTTTATTAACGCATTTTGCAACTTTGATGCTACCCCGTTGTCTCAGTCTTCTCAAGTGTTCAATCCCAATTCTGAAGAAAATAAGACTCTACTAAATCAAGTTGAAAGGGGACGAACTCTAGTTTCTTCAGTGGATGAATGGATGGCTCAGGTGCTAAAAAAGGGCAAACAGTATATTAAATATTCTCATTCAGTTCTTCATAACACCGAGACAACTATAGGGGAATTGCAGGCTCAACAACAAGTATGGAGCACAGATGAAGAAAAGTGAGTGTTAGCAATGACCAAATTTATGGAAATTGAAAGCCATGACTTTAGTAAATTCTGTGCAGAAAAGTCATTGAAAGGTGCCGAGGAGTCCTACTTCTTGTTACTCAAAAAAAACATCAGCTTGCGTATTGCCCTGATAAGAAGTGATATTACAAAGAATAAAGAATATGAAGCTGAAGCAAAGCAAATCCAAAAGGCTGCCCTAACAGAGTTGAAAGTGATTAATTTCACTTATACCTACCCCTCTATCTTCGATGAACAAGAACTAAAAGGTGCTTTGGATGCTTTTGAATCAGCTATTAAAACTATCAGAGACAAGATTCATCCCAAGGCCTCTGATTTGACCTAGATAGAAAGGATTGAATCCATGCTTTATTTGTGTGTTGATCAGTTAT